>MBAC02000083.1:0-12003 GCA_001712635.2 Nothophytophthora sp. Chile5
CTGGAGCTGGTGGCTGGCGCATATTCGGCATCGCTGAACGAACGCGCCTCTTCTCCGTCGAGGCTCATTTGGCACCGCAACTTTGACTTCTGCCGAAAAGACGAGAAATGCACACAATGCCGTGGCTTATAAATAGTAAGTCTGCAACCAAAGCGTGAGCTTCAATCCCCAACGTCAGGAGTGCGGAGACCGAATGGAGGTTCGCGCAAATTTCTGGCATTCTGCTTTGGTTTGGTACCCGTCGTTCCTGCTTCCGAGACGCATGGAACCTTTCAAGAGACGAGAAAGCAAGCAAACGTGGAGACGAGAAAGTCTCCACCTTGGTTAGACCTGGATATTTGCAGAGGGCGGCATTTTCAGCGCCCTCCGTAATACTTCTCCAATCTCTTTTTCTTCATGCGCTCAGGCCATTTCCGCAGCTGCAACAATCCATCTCCTAGCTCAGCACGGCCTCCAGTAGCGCCTGCGTGGCGTCGGCAGCTTCACGGACATCTGGGTCGGCCTCACTCTCGGGACGCGCGAGCGGACGAACGATCTCTAATGTGCTGGCGGTGATGCTGGGGTCGTTGAGCATCGGTACGATCAGCCCCAGTGTGCGAAGCGCACGGAAGCGGAGATTGGCCGTTTTGGCCGTGCACTGCTCCACGACGGTCTCGACCACGTCCCTTAACTTATCCATCTGCTGCAGCTCCGGGGCTAGCAGCTCAACCGCCAGCAGACCCGTGAGCCGCCCGTGGAAGGTGGACTGGAGACACACCGACACGCGAGCCACGCACTTCTCAGCCAGCCACTCCCTACCTAACGATTTCCCCAGCGCGGGCAGCTTCGCACAAACCACAGCGCGAACCTCGTGCACTGCGTCGCCTAGCAGCTCCAGGCACGCGTCGGCAAAGTCGCTGGGCAAGGCGGCGCCATCCTCGCGCTCGGCCCACGCGGCCACGCAATGCACAAACTTGACGCGCACGCGCCATTGCGCAGAGGTGCGCAACGCCTGGATGGCCGGGAAAATCATGGCCGACACGGTCTCCGAGGAGCTGTCGCAGTAGCGCGCCATCTCTTCCAGAAGCGACGCGCGCACCGTCGCGTCCTGGCTTTCGTCTAAGAACTGCATGAAGATTGGCACGAGGTCATCGTAGTAGGTGCTTCCCACGAACTGCAACGAACGCCCCACCGACTGGGCCAGCGCCAGCCTCACGGCCACAGAGACGTCGGTCGAGAGCGCATACGTCGCTGGCAGCACACTGCGCACAAATTTGACTTGAGCGGCCACCACGAACTCCGAACTCTCACTGTTGGTCTCCCTGTTCGTCTCGGACGTCGCTGTCTCAGCAGTGCCGTTGCTCTCTTCCTTCTGCTCCGTTTCCACACTGTCCTCCCAAGTTGTCGGCTTTGCTGTAGGTTTACGCTGCGACGCAATGGCAATGAGCGACTCACCCAGTAGAAAGGCTCCTTCAGCACAGGCGCGACGCACTTCGACCGTCGGGTCGCCGACCATTCCCACGAAATGGTCCACAAACACGTCCGTGTATTCCGCGCCAAAGGCGCGGCAGAACGCCGGCAACGTGCGAGCAGTCTCCAGTCGCACCTGCCACGAAGTGTCCGACGTGTATGTGTTCACCATGGGCACCATCTGACAGAAAAGCAAACGGAGCGTCTGCTCGGCTTCGTCCGGAGAATCCATGGTCGAGTCTTCGTGCAGCAGCCGGCGCAGCGTCGTGGCCAGCGTGATGCAGCCTTTCACCGCAAAGATGCGCACAATGTCGTGACTGTCAGCCGTGGATTTCTCCAGCAGCTGCACTGTCCAGGAGGCCACAGGTGGCCCGCCGGCCGATGCTAAATCGCCAATAACTGACGTCACCGCGCGACGAACAAGAGGGTTGTCGTCGCTGCACATACGGTCCAGCATACCGCGAAGCTGCACAGGCACATCGCCACGTACGCGGGGGTATACCAGGGAGAGCAGAGCTACCGGGACGATGCGCGCCGTAGGACTTGAGCTGATGCTGAGGCGCGCGAACATGGGCACCAGCAACGTATCCACGTCGTCGTCGGTCAGTGAGATAATAAGCATCTTCAGCGCGTTGACCATCACGTCCCACGTCGCGTGATTCTCAATAATCGAAAGACTCTCCAGCACATGAAGCACCACGGCCAGCAACAGTTCGTAGCGGTGGCGATAGATCTCGCGCTCGCTGCTGACAGAGTTGGGGTCTTGGGCGTCCAGGAATTGCTTCATCTTGGCAGCGCGCACTGCAAGCCAGCCCAGGAACTGGATGGTGCGGATGACCGTGCTCTCACCCTTATCGTCGTAGTCGTGAATGGACGCGAACAGGTTCAGCAGGAAGCGGCGCTCTGCGCACATTTCGCCACTGCGCTCCTCATCCATCGCGTGGATGTCCTGGAGCACAGCAGCGTCCCAAGCTTCGTTGGGCGGCAACAAGCGATCCAGCGGGTTCTCGTACATCGGGTCCATCGTAGGCGGGTGGAACTCCTCGGTGCTGAGATACTGGAACAACCCCATGGCCACTAGCTTGGGGAATGCCAGCACGCCCTGGTGGATTTTCTTCTGGAACACGCGGAAGGACATACGGTCCTGCTCCGGGATCGGGCGTTCGGTCTTTTGCTGGCGGATGTTCATCGAGAGCTGTCGCCGCAGCGCCTTGTACTCCTCGGAAGGTACTTCCACAAGCTGCAGGTGCAGCGGCCGCTTCGCCGTCTCGATCAGACGCAGCGTCTCCTTGTGCGTCAAGTTCATGACGCGCTCGCCGTTCAAACCCACAAGCCAGCTCGAGCGCTTCACGTTCGCGCGCTCGGCCGCACCGCCGGATTTGATGTCCACCACGATCGTGCGCTCTAGGATATTCTCAACCGTGAGACCGAGCGGGCCTGCTGGGATCGAGGCGGCATACGGCTCATGAGCCCCCATAACGGTTGCGATGGGCTGGTCCGGGTCCCAATCGAAGCCGATGATGCCGCGGAAGTCACTTACGACGCGATCTTCGGTCAAGAACGTGTTCACAGCGCGGTCTAGGCTGAACTCCGAAGACAACAGCAAATCCACCAGCACCTTGAATTCCACTGCCGAAGGTCCAGCCACAGCCTCCTGCATGGACTCCACGGCCTGACAGAGCACTTGCAGCCCGTACTTCGGTTCGACAGGCTCTGTCGCAGGCGGGGGATGTGAGGTCGTGGTTTCTTCAGCCGCTGCCATTACAACGTCTCCGTCGCTATCTCGAGGAGGAGAGTTGGGCACGACGGTAGCAGTAGTTGGCACGTCGCTCGATTTTGCTGCGCCAGTCTTGTTAACAGTTTGGGAGGTAGGAGACAGTCCATTGACTTCCATCGGCACTGGTGCAGCTGCCGAAGAGCGCGCGTCTGGGGCGCGGCGGAAGCGAAGTGCCGAGGGCACAATGATCCGCTACAAACTCAATCCAACGAACAAAACAGATCCGTTTTAGTGACAGTAGCAAATCCAAACAGCAGCAAGGACGACTGCCGCAGCAGCAGAACGCACCTCCTTGGACAATTGCTGCACGACGGCGGCGCAGTTCTCTTCGTTCAACACAGTCTCACGGAACGAGAGCAGCACGTCAGCTTTCTGAATGCCGGCAAGCGCGGCCGGGCCGCCCGCCTGCACCTGTTGCACTACCGCACGGCCAAACACATTGCCGATCTGCCAACGGAAGTTGCTGTTCACCATCACCACCTCGTACGTCCCCGGTCCATTCAGAGCGTCCTCATCATCCTCGGTCTTCTCCGCGGCAGCAATAACGGCCGCCTCATTCTCTCCAATTGGCTCGGGCGAGGTGGCAGTCGGCGGCGTGAGAGGCGACAACTGGTGCGCTTCAATGGCTTTCAACGCCGAAGGTGTCTGCGGCAATTCCCCAGACGACGGAGATGGCGTTTGAGGTGTGGCTGACGGAAGGGACGGCGGTGTGACCGTAAGTGTAGCACCGGAAGGCGATGGGGGCGCTCCGGTGCCGTTCGACTCGGCGCTCTTCGTGGGCGTCGAGGGCAGCGGGATTTTGGCAGCAGCACCTGCCTCATCCGCGACCTCTTCGTCACTGGAATCATCTGACTCGGCGTCAGCTACGCCATTCTCCGAGAAATAGATCTCCACCGCCTTCTGCAAATCGTTGTTCGTGCGCCGCATTAGCTCCAGAATGACCTCGCGTTTGACGTCTCCGCCCAACAAACCGCTCAGTTCCGCAGCCTGCGGAGTCCATTCCGGCGCCGTGTCAATCTTCACAGCCTTCCGCGGCAGCGCGGGCGTCTCTGCCCACGCCATGTCGTCGTTGTCCTCCTCGTCCGACCCTTCGACGTCATTCATCTTGAACTCGGCGCCGTTGATGGCCTCGTCTTGGAAATACAGGTCCACGGCCTTGTTGGGGTCGTTGTCTGCCTTCTTCAGCAGCGCCAGGATGCGTTCGCGCGACACGGGAAAGCTGCCGCTCGGCCCAATGATCGCGCGGATCACTTCGACCAGCGCGTCCTGCGAGCGCTCCATGGTGCCAGCGCCTGTTGCCGCCTGCGAAGGACGCCAATGCCGCACCATAACACGTGAAACACCGCCGCCAATCAGAAACAAGACGTAAAGCAGGCGCAAACCGCCCCAATCCCAAGAGAAACCTCCATCGCGCACCTGTGTATCTGTCTGTCGATATCTCTCTCTCTGGCTGCGTCCACTCGAACGCAACGCAACGCAGCGAAAGGGGAGAGAGCGGCCGCGACGGGAGGCAGGCGAGAGCGACGGTGTGGGGTCGGCCGAGGCGAGCGGGGAGGAGGCAACAGCGAAGGAAGGAAGAGTTTGCTTGCCTTCGCTTCTGGCTCGTTGCTTATGCTTGGCGATTTGCCTTGCCCTCAACTGGCCTTTTTCTTTTGCCCCCCTGCAGCGGAAGAAGCGTGCGGTTGATACCGGTGGTGAGACGGTACTTTACCGGTAGTGTCTCATTGCGACATGGAACCGGTATGTGCACCGGTATAACCTCAGACAGGTATGTTACCGGTACGAAAGCGGTGTTCCATCCAAGAGCCAAACGACAAAGATGGCGGGAAGTTTGGCGACGGTTGTGGTGCGTGCGCCTCTCCGTGTGTGTGTCCCTGGGAGAAGGAAGACTCTGACGCGCGTTACGTGTGTGGACACAGGGCGAGAAGCTTCAGGACAAGGTGCAGAATGCAAAGATCCTGGTGGTCGGGGCCGGCGGCATCGGTGCGTTTAGTTTGGGCTTCATTTGGATCGACTCTTCTGATTGCCTGTCGTTCAAGCTCGAAGCGATTGCTGTGTGAATCCTGACTGACTGGTGTGGTTCTGTCGATGGGTTTGACTGGCTGCTGAACCACTAGGCTGCGAGCTACTGAAGAATTTGGTGCTGAGCGGGTTCGTGGACATCCACCTCATCGATCTGGACACGATCGACGTGTCGAATCTGAACCGGCAGTTCCTCTTCCGCTCGCACCACGTGGGCAAATCGAAGGCGCTGGTGGCGAAAGAGATCGCCATGGGGTTCAACCCGCTCGCCAAGATTACGGCGCACCATGGCAACATCAAGAACAGCGAGTTCGGACTGGATTACTTCCAGCAGTTCGCGTTGGTGCTGAACGCGCTGGACAATGTGGACGCCCGCAAGCACGTGAACCGCTTGTGTTTGGCTACCGACACGCCACTGGTAGAGAGCGGCACTACCGGCTACTTGGGTCAGGTCTCGGTCATCAAGAAGGGCGAGACGGAGTGCTACGAGTGCACGCCCAAGGTCACGCAAAAGCAGTACCCGATCTGCACCATCCGCAGTACTCCCGAGAAGATGGTGCACTGTATTGTTTGGGCCAAGGAGTGCTACAAGCTCTTGTTCGGGAAGATGGACGAGTCCATGCTCTGGGAGGACCCGGCCAACGAGGACAAGTCTGCCTTTATGGACCTTGTGACTCGATCGCCGGATATGACGTTCGACGACCCGGAGAAGCTGCGGGCGTATGGGTGCAACGTGTTCCGCGGCCTGTTTGACCTCGAGATCAAGAAGAAACTGGAGATGAAGGTATACAAGACGGCCACGAAACGCCCGCACCCGCTGGTGTTGGAAGATATCGTGGGCTCTGACATCGTCCAGGCCATCTCGCTCAACAGTGCTGCTGTCAAGAAGCAGAAGGAAGACGGGAAGGTCTGGAGCGACCGCGATGTATGGAGTGTCGCTGAGTGCGTCACGCGCTTCGTGTCTTGCATCGCGCGTGTGTTGGCCAGCGAGCAGACGCGCGCGCATCTGGGCAGCTACGAGTTCGACAAGGATGACGCAACGGCCATGGAGTTCGTGACTGCGGCCGCCAACCTGCGCGCCTCCGTGTTCTCCATCCCCATGGAATCGCTGTACAGCTGTAAGGGCATCGCCGGCAACATCATCCCAGCTATTGCGACCACGAATGCAATCGTGGCGGGCTTCCAGGTGCTGGAGGCCTTCCGCATTCTGCAGGCCGCCAAACCGGTGGGCGAGGCGTGCAAGTACACGTACTGCAATCGGTCCTGGAACGCGCGTGGCGTGCTGCTGGATCCGAGCGCGCTGTCGAAGCCGAATCCGCAGTGCTACGTGTGCTCCAAGCACATTGTGGAGCTGGCCGTGGACACCAATCGGATGCTGCTACGCGAGCTGGTGGAGCTGGTGCTCAAGAAGAAGCTGGGCGTGAACGAGCCCACGATCTCGCTCGGCGCCAACACCATCTACGAAGAAGGCGAGGACGCCGAACCCAGTCTGGCCGTCAACCTGGGCAAGCGGCTCGCGGCGTTGCCCGGCAAGGGCGTCCAGCACGACACCATGGTGTCCATCGAGGACTTTTCGCAAGACTTCCGCTGTTCCATCCGCGTGCTGCACCGCGATGAGGACCAGTTCGGCGAAGACGCGACCGAGCTGTTCGCATTGGGCGGCGACATCGCCGAGCTCGCGGCTGAGCTCAAGGAGGAAGAGGCGAAGCAGGCGGAGCTCAAGTTGGCGGCCGCGTCGGGAGCTCAAGACGAGGACGCGGACGACGAAGGCTTCGAGGTGGTGGACGTGCCGACGTCACCCTTGCACAAGCGCAGCAGAGCGCCGGAAGACGCTGCTGGGGGCAAGAAGGATGCGTTTGGCGGTGACGCGACGGCGTCGAAGAAGGCGAAGCCAAGTGCGGCGTGAAAATCCACTTAACTCAGTACATTTGTCGTACTTAAGCGAGATTTCTACAGTGCAGAGACTCTTCGCCCAAACTCAAGCTGGAGGGAACCAAAACCGGATCATGGAAAAAACGTCTTGCTTTGTGTATCCGGCTATACGTCAACCACACGATCCGCGCGTATAAATATCATACAAATTTGCGTCCTACCCAGATCTGTATCGGACTTTAGCTGCTATACCGGTACTTGATGCATCACGACGCGTGTATATGCGTATACTTGCCCTCCCCTTTCCGTCCCGCCCGATTGGATCAAGCCAAAAGCTATCTCCACAACCGGCACAAGGAGGTCTTGCTTGCCTCAAGGGACCTCTCACGGCGATCGCTGGCTGCACGGAGCGGACACAGAGCAGCGCGAGAGTGGAGAGGGGGCGAGCGCGCTTTGCGAGGTCGTGAATGGATGCGGTGGCGGTAATGAGCAGTTCACGGGGCGAGAACGACGCGACGCGGCCAAAAGACGAGTCGTTGATGGAGCTGGTGAGCGTCGAACTGCAGCACGCGTCGCGTGGCCAGCCGTCGGCGCTTCGTACTAGCGAGGAAGATGCGATCGGCAATGATGATGGCGGTTGTAGCACTAGCCGTAACGGCTCTAGCGCTGGCAAGAGCCGCCGGCGATTGTCGTTAAGCGGCGGGTCGGAGGAGATGAATGGCGGAGCGTTTTCTCCTCGGAAAGAGGAGAACGTAGTCGTGGAGACAATCCACGACACTGGAAGTCCGTCGCAACAGAATGTGCACCGAAATGGGGGAAGGAAGCAGCTACAGACGCGAACAGAGGCATCGGTAGCCGTCGCCAACGGGAATACGAAGCTGGACCAACACATTGCGCAACCATCCGATCCTTTGCAGCTGAAGCCGCCATTGGTCCAGGAGAACAAGAGCGAACCACCTGACGGACACGTTGACATATCAGCAATATGCGCTCAGCAAAACCCAGACATTGGCACGGAAAGCGCAGTCGCCGCGATGCCGACGAGTCCAGAGCCGCCTGCGGACTTTGCGTCGTATACCAATGGGATCGACATGGTATTCCCTGAAGACGAGGTGCCCATCGAGCTCTGTCCGTTCTCGAGCGACGGCGATAGCGTCGAGGCGCCGCGGCTGCAGCTGACGGCCGTCAATACGCCCGTCGCCACGGCAGGTCCCTCGCCATCGACAAGAACCACCGCCACCTCCGCCACTACAGTAATGACCACGCCAACAGAGGAGACGGCGATGCCAGGCGATGCAAGCCAATCAATAGGCCGTCGGAAACGGAAACGCGCGAAGAAACTGAGTTACTCGGCTCCACGGAGCAAGGCGGCTGCCCGATTGAAGCACGAGCCGTCGTTCTCGGGCGTGAAGCTGAGCATTACGGTAGCAAATGGAGACTTGAGTGTTCCTGGTGGAGAGGAGCACGATCTGGATGGCAAACCACCGCCGTCGCCGGTGTATCCGGACGCTGAGGCCTCCCATCTCTATCCAAGTAAGACGGAAGGCGCGCCATGGCGATGGGAGGACTGCGATCCGTACTTTGCACCGCTAACTCAGACCGATTTGGACAACCTCGTGCGCTGGCGTCAAGAATGCGCCAATTGGGTGGCGGCCAATCCAGCGGCTTGGCGCGGTAAGACACACATGGAAACCAAGCGGGCGGTGCTAGAGGCCATGCTGGGCGACGCGTCCGACGTCACCACCGCTCATATGCATCTGCCTGAGCGTCGTGGCCGCAGATACCGTGACGTGTGGGAAGAAACGGACTTCCTCCGTCAACAGCGGCGCGAGAATGGGCTGGGAGGAGGCTTCGTCACGAACCAAATGCTGAAGAAGATGAAGACGAAAAAGCGCAAGAGCTCAGTGGATGCCGAGACGCCGCTGCTGTCGCATCGTGACCTGGTGTACGGCTACGACGACAGCTTGTTCCAGGAGTTCAACGCTCGTCTTGAAGCCCGTGTCGAAGTTGCAGCAGATGAAGCAGTCGACACGTCACCATCGCGTCCAAGTGGGCGGGTCGTGTTGGCTCAAAATGGCACCAGAGCGGACGAAGATAACGCGGGAAGGTCCCAACAGAGCCGAGTGTTCGATGAGGTGGTTCTGCCCAGTCTTCCCTGTCAGATTTTCCACCCGGCGTCCTTGGGGCTCTGGAAACTCCGCAAGAATCAGGAACCCGACTTCTCGGTCGTCCACCCGGCGTCCTTGAGCCGTGATCGGGTGCCATTGCGCTGGAAAGAGGAGGTGGAACGGCACCGCCAACAGCAGTATGAGCTCCAGCTGCAGCAAGAGGAGGGACTTGGCGATCCGAGTGATGGCGACGATGAGAGCGCTGGTGGGAATGCCGACTGTCGTCTTCAAGGTGACGCTAGGCTCGCCAACAGCGAAGTGGAGAGCAAGCTGCCGTCGTTCGGCGACAGTATGGAGGAGGACGAGATCTCGCAGGCTCTGACCGCCTCCGTGGCTAAGTTGATCCCTCTGTCCATGTTCAACTGGCGGATCGCGCAGCTTGTGTATGAGCGAGCGGCCTGCAGTCTTCAGTGCGCGCCGATCCTGGAAGGCGAAGTTGCCGCCGCCCAATCGTTGGAACAGATGTACCTCCAGTTGTATCCGCCGTGTGACGACGACGAGGATGTCGCGACGGATGCCAACTCGGTTCCAAGGCGACAGCCTCGAGCGGTGGAGATGCAGAGTGGTCCTCGTGATCTCATCGCTTACGGCGTTCGTGGCGATCTCGCGGATAACTGCTCGTTGGCTGTGGCTGTGTCGGTGGAGTTTGCGCTAGGACTGCGGCTGGGCGACGTGGTGGATGTCTTGGACCGCAACGGCTGCTGGAATCACGGCGAAGTGGTGGAGGCGTATGCGGAAGGCGCGTCGAAGATCCCCAAGTTTCTGCTGCTGCGCTTCTCGTTGTGGGCGGAGGACACGGTCGAGTGGATCGCGGTGACCGAAGGACGGCTATTGCCGCGAGGCGTGGCGGATGGCACAAGGCCCTGCATGGTGGGCCCCACACGCTCCCATCGCGGTCGTGTGAGGTTCGATCTAAACCTAGCGGACGAGTTGGAGCGGTCGTATCCGCATCGACAGGCCAAACAAGACGCTGCCACTGCGAAGGCGCTCACTCGTCAGCAACGCGGCGTGTTCGTGAACCCTTCGAACGACAAGCAGAAGACACCAGGGAAGCGCAAGCGCAAACGGATAGGGAAGACCACGGGACTTGGCTCGACTGTTTAGCGCCAGTGACTGACCGAACGTGGCAAGAACTCAACTCGCACTGAGTCGATGAAGATCCTAGAGGAACCAAGCTACGAGAAGGGGGATTGGAGGACATACGGCAAGTGAGGAATGAAGATGGAATGCGAGTCTAATTTAGCTACGACGCGAAGGGTGGACGGTGGGGATTCCCTTATTTTTAGGCGGATGAGTGGGGGGAAATGGCAGAAGTCTCAAGTCTGAGGAGGAGGCGCGAGGACTGCGTGGCGAGCACACGAAATCTGTCGACCGATTCGCATTGGCTCAGGCTGTGACGCCTCAATCGCTATGGCGGCGGCTCTGCAGCGCAATAACTTCCGGGGCACTCGCGATGGCGCGCGATCGCCGCTGGCCGCGGCTTCGATGTCTGCTGGGGCCGCGTCCATGGGAGGAAGAGCTGCTAGTGGCAGTGGCTTCCACACTGAGTTCCCGGCACGCCAACGCAAGCGCTTGCAGGTCGGGGCGACGAACCTTTCCAAGAGCAGTTCGTCCCCCGAGGTCGGCACTCTCCCGGTCGCTGGAGCTGCTGCGTTGTCCGTGTCGGGCGCTCTCGACCGGGTGGCCGAGACCAACATTGCACTTATAAAAGCCTCGATGCAGCGGGGTGACCCCCTCCAACGTCGCGTTAGCCTCGGAAGTGACATGAAGCCACTCGTTCTACGAACGGAACTTCGACGATTGAGTGCGCTGACTCCGACAAGAAGCAGTCGTAGTAAAAGCGCCGATCAGCATGAGCTACCTGGATGGCAGCGGTCGCGGGAGCGAGCGCTCCATTCATCAGACGGCGTGAGGCCTCTCGAGCACTCGATAACAGCAGAGAAAATCGCGGCGCACGCCGAAGAGGTAGTGGACGCAAGTCACAGACCACTCAGCGCTGATTCCTACGGTGATGGCGAGGCCATGAAGACGAACACTCGGCAGAATGAAGACCAGACGAAGCTAACGCACAATCGTGTGAAGTTGTACGGTGCGTTCATGGAGAAGTACGGCTCGATGCGCGCGGTGTTTCGCGCCTTTGACCGCGATGGCAACGGTCTGATCACGGCACAACGCTTTCAAGACATGGTGGAAGCCGCCGAGGTCGAACTGACAGCGGAGGAGACACGTGCGCTTTACAAAAGTGCCGATATCAATGGAGACAATGCCGTAGCTTTCCACGAGTTCACGCAGCTCTTCGCGCCGCTCGCAGATGCCGCCACCGCCGCAATGGCTGGCGTTGCGAGCGCCTACAGTCCCGTGAAAGACCCGGCGGGACCCACACGCGACCCAAGCTCGTCGCTAGCACTGAAGTACCGCACGCCGCTGGAACTGTCGCCGCGCTCGCGTCGACGCATGCAGCAGCTACGCAAGCAGGTGATCGACGAGCTCCGTCGGAAGGACGGACAGGCGCTGGGCGTGCATGGAGGCAAGCCGGGGCTCCTACTGGAGTACGCGTTCAAGAGCATGGACGTCGATAACGACGGCTTTCTGGCATACAGCGAGGTAGAGGCGGCGCTGGGGCATGGCTTCCTGCACCTGGACGACGCCATTACGACGACGGACATGCGCGAGATGCTGCAGCTCATGGATCGCAATGGAGATGAGCAGATCAAT
>MBAC02000086.1:0-36384 GCA_001712635.2 Nothophytophthora sp. Chile5
GGTGCACAGCGGCGCCCCTCCACGATCCAGAACTCGTCGAAGCGAGCGGATTCAGGCCCAGCACCAGAGCGCTTCTGGCGAGGAGATGCCAAGGTTAGGTGGACGTCGATCTGGGCCTGGCACGTTTGGTCACGGCCCAGACGGCCCAGACGAAGATGAAGACGCCGTCCGTGACGAGCCTGGCGACGGGGAAGACCAAGATGACGCCCACGACGATAACCAAGAGGAGGAAGAGGGTAGCGCGACTGGTTCTGGAGACGAGAGCGCCAGTGCGGGAGAAGACTCGGCCGACTCGGATGGCCACGGCGGTCAGTCGTCGCCCGCAACCCGTCGTCCACCGCTGGTCGAGGAGGGCATCCGCACCGACCCTCCCCAAACATGGCATGATGACTGGGCTTCATGGGATGCCTACCTCCGTGGGTATACCCAGAGGACCATGCAGGTCTTGCCCGTGTTCGAGACAATGACCGTTGAAGAGCGCAATCGTCGCTTGAAACGGACGAAGGCAGGCATGCAAGGCTCCGCAGACCTCGTACCAGAGGGTCTAGGAAAATATCAGCGGACCTTTATATGCACGCACGGCTGGAAGCCACGCAAGTCTCGCGCGAAAGGCAAGCGTCCACGCCAGCACATCAGGTATACCGGATGTCAGTTTCGATTTGTGGTCCAGTGGCAACTCGAGTCCAGAGTCTGGAAGCTCGCTGTGAAGAATGGTTATTACCTTCACAATCACGCTGTGACTCCGGACACGTTTGGGACATATCCGACGTCGCGTGGTGTCAAGGATCCGAATGTGCAGGCGCATGTGGACGGTATGCTGGCAGTTGGAGCTAAGCGTTCAAGGATCTACGACTACCTGCTGGACCACGACCAGAACGTCGTTCAGAACGACGTGGACAACATGGTGCGACGTTCAAAGGCTGTTTCAGGTCTAAGCGATGACGATGCGACTGCTGCGGAGGTCGCAGCGTTCAATGCATCGCATCCAGATAACATTGCGACGGTTAGCGAGAACGAATCCGGGGAAGCAGGGGTCATCTCGCTGTCTTCAGCGCACATGCGGAAGATGTTCAGCCGGTTTCCAGAGTTGGTGATGATCGACAGCAGCCACAAGACGAACTGGTACGTGAAAATGGTTCTGTGGTTTGTACAGGATTTGACCAGTATTAATACAGGATTGTTAATATGTGCAGTCACAACTACCAGTTGCTCACGTTCATGGTCATGAGTGAATTGGGGGAAGGTTCTGTGGTCCAGCATTCACTGGTAGAAGCGAACGGTGACTGGCACATGGAGCGTGCGATCGACCACTTTAGACGCGCAAACTCGGATGGCCTGAAATTACTGCGAGTACTAATGGTGGATAAGGACTTGAACGAGATTCGCGTGCTGAATGCAGAGTTTCCCGAGGCGCGGTTGCTTATTTGCCACTTCCATGCCATCAAGTGGCTCAAGGAGAAGCGCTCAAGACCCGAGTTTGGCAAGATCTCTTCTAGTGATGCTTCGTTATTGGATGCAGCCATCCATAATATGGTGTACGCGGGCAGTCCGGCTGAATACGCCAAGCACCACATGGCGCTCAAGGATATCTGTGGACGCATTGGGTTGGGTGAATTCTTCGCCTACTTTGAGAAGAACTGGGACGCCTCGCAGGAGATGTGGGTGCTGCACCATCGACAGAAGCTTCCTCACTTCAGAAATCACACAAACAACCGGCTGGAGAACTTCTTTGGTAAGATCAAGGACATCATCAGTGGGAACACAACTATGGCGGACTGTATTAAGACTCTGGTCAAATACGATCGTCGCGTGGCCAAGGAGTACAAGCATGATACTCTAAAGGTCGGAAAATACGTGCATGCCGGATATGACGAGGAAATGGGCAATGTCTTGCTCATCACCAACCACTTCGCGGCCAATGAGCTCAAGCCCCAGTATCAAGCAGGGATTTCCAAGGCCTCGACATACACGTACACGCCTGATCCGGACGATGCACTGGTAATTCTTGTGAGCGGTGCTGGACGCACACATCGGTTGAACATTGACCACTGGCGATGTGACTGTGAGTTCGCTCTGTCGATGCGCCTACCATGTCGCCACGCAATTGGATACCGCAAGCATACCAACGTCGGGGGTCCAGTTATACCTTGGATTCGAGTGGATGAAAGGTGAGCTCATGACGTGGCGATATGGTTTCGATTCTATCCAGGATTAACACAGCATTGGTCCATGTATTAAAACAGGTGGAGGAACAAGGCTGCTACCATACGACACGTGCCTCAGTTCGAGTACACTCTGTTCGACCTGGATGAGTTCACGCGTAAAAGGAAGAAACCACGTACGCACGCCGAACGTTTCAGAGAGGCAGTACGAGTCACTCACCTCGTTTCAAGTGAGCTTGCGGAAATTACAGACGAAGACGAGTTTGACCGATCGCTCAGGTTTGTAATGGGTCAATGGCGCGCCTTTCGGAACGGTGAAATTCGGGATCTGTCACATCGAGAGCGCACCAAAGAGTCGCGCACAGGATTCGAGCCTAAAAGTGGAGGGATGTCTACATCGACATCGAATGCAGTAGCAATGGAGTCACCACGGAGTCACAGTCCGTGCCGCGCCCAGAACGACTCGCCACTACGTCTACGACTAGCGTCTAAGGTAAACCCTCCAGGCCGCCCCAAAAAGGACATGAAGCAGGCAGCCGTCAATGAACGGACTGGAAGGGTGTGGTACGAAGCCAATGAAAAGGCGAAGGACCGGGCTGGACAACGTGACTTGAAGGGTTTTCTCGATGATATGGATCACGAACAACCGCCTCTGTCTACAGTTTCTGCTCGTGTAGCTGGAATCGTGGTGAAGGATCAGTCGTGGGATGGCAAGAAGGCTACATACAAAAAACTCAAGAATCCTGTACTGATCCTGGACGCGTTCTACATGCTACCCTCGAAGCTTCTGGAGAGATGCCACGCTGCATTGCCGGTTGCTAACAAAGCCGCAGATGCTGTAGACGTGACGACTCCGACTGCAGCTCAAGCTGCGACCGCCACAGCTTCTGGCAACTCAACTGTGGAAGTGGTGCAGATCGCTGGTGTTGGTCAGTTCTCTCGTACACAGATCGAGACATTTAGGCGCATGGAGAACTTGAAGAATGCAGTGGAAGTGGGAATGGGTCTGCGTCAATGGCTCCTGGACAAGGTGTTAACGATCGTGCCCCATGAGTGGCAAAGTGAGATCAAGCGTGTGGCCGATCTGGTGCTCAATACGTATCCGTACGCCTCTATCCACGGATACGAGAACGATACTGCCGTCAATTTTTCGCTTCTGTACCGTGCCACACCTCCCTGTTGGCTAAACGATGCATGCATTCGAGTCCTGTGCGAGCGTCTGAACTCAGACTTTCCCACGTGTAGATTTGGCGGAATACAGACAGCTAACCAGCAATCTGTCCGTAGACGCCACAGCAGCCCCCAGCACGCCGACATCACCGTGGCCGAATACGTTCGAGCGAGCCTCACCGACAGCGACGTCGAAACGATCATGATTCCAGTGAATTTTCCAGATACGCATTGGTGCTCACTGATTGTCAGAGTCTCGGACAAGAAAATCTTCTACTACGACTCCATGCACCAGATTGGATTCATGGCTGTGCTAACTGATCTGGCGAAAAGCCTGAAGACAAAGGTGCTCAAGAACTTTGACGTAATGCTGCTCTCCAATCCGATCCAGACGGACTTGTTCAGCTGTGGAGTTTTCACGTGCATTTCGTTCACACGATGGGTTATCCCGGGTGTAGCCAGAAACTACAGCGACAGCTCGATGACCCTACGACGGTTTGGACTATTCTACTACATTCTCACAGGACGGTACGACTTACTACTGGAAGCTCCTCCTGCTCCACAGCTAACTTCCGCCAGAAGTGCAACGACCAGCGCAGCGCCAGCTATCCAGCCACCACCTACTCAGCCGCCATCTACTCAGCCCGAGTAGATGTCCTCGAAATGAAAGCGCCGGTACCCACTGAGGAAGACGCCGAGATGAAAGACTACGATGAAAGCCTACCTGCCACTCAACGCGCCACCGGCTAGGCTTGTGTAGAGGTGCAGACGCTATCCGTCGACACCAAGCTTCTGCGTGCGAAAGCAGGAGTCTGTTGTTACATCTAATACACTTACTTTTACTTCTCGAAGCTGCTTCCGTCTACACTTGCCGGTTGGCCAGTATTAGTCCAGTATTTGATCCTGAATCATACCTGGATTCATGACTTAGACGATTTTGACGCATGTCCGTCTAAAGTATCTTTCCATATCTTCCTCGTCCTCGAACGTATCTTTCCCACATGCTTCTATCGAATACTGAGGGTTTTGGATTTGCCCTGGATCGTACCTGTAATTTGTCCAGTATCAGAATCCTGGGTCCGAACAGCTGCCTTATATTATACAAAGTACTAGCATAGGCTGGCAAGTTTAAGTAAATACGGCAAATTTCCTTGTTTAAGAAAATTCAATTTTGTTGAGTTCTAAATACGGGACCATAACAAAAGCCGTCATCCATGGACGATGACGACGATTGTCGCGAGTCGCCCGCGCTGGCGATGGCAGCAGTGGAAGGCTGCAACGTCGGGGCGCTTTCGGTAGAGGACACGAACGAACACCCGTTGTCGCTGCTGTTCTCGCTACAATTCTACGTGGATCGCGTCACTCTCCGGTCTCTAGCGCCGTCGGAAGCCAACGTTTCGCTGATGATTGGCTTCCAGCTGCTGCAATACGAGATCGTCGTGTTCGACACGGCGTTGCAGGCGCCCAGCGTCAGCATTGTCCGCGGTGAAGATTTGAATGCAGATGCCGCGGGTGACAGCGTAGTGACAAGTCTGCGGCACGGGAAATCGTGTCTGTTTGAAGCGGAGCCGGACGGACTCGCGCGCGACTTGCAGCGGGACCGCGAGGCTCCTTTGACGTTGCTGCTACTGGCGCAAGAGCGCGGGAAGGCGCGACTCCAGTCGTATGCGAGCGTTCCGCTCTCCCTCCATGTAGGATTGCGCCTCGAGTCGGATGACGACGCCTTGAGCAGCAGCATGCTGCATCGCATCTGCGAGTGGGCGAGTCAGAGCGGCATGTGGGAGCTGCGCGACCATCGCAATCGGACAGTGGGCAGCGTAATCGGAGCGGTCACGCTCTCGTGCTTGGGGAAGACGTTGGCACCGCATCTTGCGAACGCATTGGGAATCCAAGTGGGTAAATCCCAGCCGTCAAGTCCACGAACGCAGTCGCCAGCTGAATCCACAAAGAAGCAGCAGAGTCGACGACCCGTCGAAGCAGCAGTGAGTGGGCAAGGGGGCAAGGAAGAAGGAGGAGCTGCAGTTGATAAGTTGCTGGCTCCAGAGCCTGCTCTAGCGTCTGCTGTGGAGGAGAAGCAGGTGACGAAATCGGACTCGGGAGTCCAGTGCGATGAGGAGCAGCTAAATGCCCCCGAGGCGGCGTTCGCGTCTTTGTCGCTACTAAATGGCGACACTGGCATCCGTTTGGACATGAAGAGAAAAGTCCTACGCACTGGGAGTTCTAATGCTGTGGAAAAAGTGCATCACAAAAGCAGCAAGCGCAATAGCAGCACGAAGGATCGAGACCGACGCCACCAATCTCGAGATTCCAGCCGAGGCTCGTCTGAGGGTCAAACACTTCAGGCTGCCAGTCGCGAGTCCTTATTCTCGCGTGAGCTGCCACCCCCGCTGTTCTTCCAGAAAGGGTCCAGAATGAAGAAGGCGTAAGGCCACAAGGAGTCGGGAGATTGGACAACAGCGTGAGGAATACCCTGAGTCCGATTCCTGACAGTGGGAAAGAGTTCAAGAACTCAGCCGCCCACGACGGATATCTTCGCTGCACGGAGTAAATTAATGAGACGCCAAGCAGGCGGAGTGTGAGGGGGCGCCGACGACTTTTCGTGGCATGCGCGATCTTTTGCGCGCCACCCGACGCTTTCCTGGCTTGGCTGCTGGCAGTCTGTTGGCGTGAGAAGAAGAGAAGCAAGCAACAACGCAAGTAAGTGAAGGAAAGCGTGTTGCCATCCTGTTCAAGAGAGGAAGAGAGAGAAAGGAGAAGAAGGAAGACGCCGTTCGTACGTGTGGGGCCTTCTCGCTTGGCGTGTGTATCGCTGAGGGAGTTCTGAATCCATACGATGAGTGGCGTCCACTACCTCAAGGAAGGATGGCTGAAGAAGCGCAGTCGCGAGGGCAAACTGGTGCCAAACTGGCGGCGACGGTACTTCCGGCTGACTCGCTCCGAGCTGCTGTACTACGATACGCCCCAGAGCATGATTGAGCGCCGTCGCTACGAACTGACACTGGCGTCGGAGGTGCTGCAGACCAACGACCAGGGCTACCCCCCGCTCTGCTTCGTGTTGAAGTCGGCCCCCGATCAGCCGAACTTCTACATGCAGGCGGAGAACGAAACGGAGAAAAGTGAGTGGGTTGCAGCCATCTATAACGCCTACCGTCGGACCCCAGGTATGGGACAGCTAGTCGACGCGCCGGTTGTACACCCCGTGATTCCTGCCAAGTCGATAGGAGCCACTCCGATGCAGCCCCCGCCGGCTCCGGCGGCTCCTGCGCCACGCATTTTGCTGAATATGGTGCTGGAGGAAGCTCGGAACCTCCACGCCTCCAACTTTATTGGGAAGAGTGACCCGTACTGCGTCGTGAAACTCGTGGGCACGGACGGGCAGATCATTGACGCCGAGGAGAAGCGGACCGAGTGCATCACAGCAACATTGAACCCGGTGTGGAAGGCGCCGTTCACGGTCGGTCGAGTGGTGGATCTGAGCTCGGTGAAGGCCATCCAGTTTGAGCTGTGGGACCACGACAACTTCAAGAAACACGACAGTTTGGGAACTGTTCGTGTACCTTTCGCCAAGTTCCGTATGTCACCAGCAAGCACCGGCCAGTCAGAGCCTGTAGACGACTGGTTTCGTGTGGAGCCGCCAAAGAAAATCACGCGCTCGTCATCGCCTCGACGCAATGACAATCGAGATAAGGAGCACGTGGTCCAGGACTACGGCGAGTTGCGCGTGAAGATGAGCATCTGCGGACCTAATCTGGTGGATTTCTTCCAGAGTGCGCACTTCGTACCAACGAGTTCTGTGGCTACGGCAAGCATCGAGCACACGGACAACCGTTTGGAAGTCTCGGTCTTGGGGGCCAAGAGTCTCATAAGCGCCGACTTTAACAACTCCTCCGATCCATATTGCGAGTTGAGTCTATTGGACGAGCACGGGCAACCCATCCGAGGTGAGAACTCCACCACTGCGACCCAATACCGCACGCGCAATCCGGTCTGGGCGGACGAACATCACGTGTTTGGAATGATCTGCCCCATCGAACAGGCGGCCACATTGAAAGTGCGGGTCATGGACCACGACAACAACAACCGCAACGACCCGCTCGGTTTTGTGCTCATCGGCCTGGACCAACTATCGGCGCACAAATGGACCGAGTGGCACGCGTTGCAGCCGGAAGAAGGCATGGCAATCCAAGAGAACCTCGGCGAGATCCAGTTGACAATCTGGCTGGTGGGCGAGAGACGCGGGGAGCGCGCTCGACGACTGAAGATCGACAAGGAAGTCACGATGAAGGCGCACGAGCAGTCGGTGGAGCAACTCGAGTTAGAGAATGCACAGCTGCAGCTTCACGATGCCGCCTGCAGACTGGACGGTGCACGTATTCCATGTGCCGTGGACGAGTATCAGACGCGAGATCCGCGGTTCTACGGCATCAACGGCTGCATCCACCACCTGAACACGCAGATCCCGCGTGCGCATCGCGAAGAAGCTGCGGCGGACGAAAACTTGCTGACTAGAGCGGGCTTAGCCGGTCAGGCGCTTCTGGAAGTGACGGTCGTGAGCACCGTGGACCTGAAGAAGAAGGATCCAATGACTGCACCCAGTCCGTACGCAGTCATCGACGTCGACCCGGCGGTTTGCATCGAAGAGTGCAAACGTACGAGCGCTCCGCTGTCCCCGCAGAAGAGCAAGCGCATCGCGGCCGAATCGCGCAACACGCTGTTCTCCAAGCGCGACCAGGCGGAGGTGTCTTCGCACCGTCCGAAGCTCGCGAAGAATGAAGTGCGGTCCGAGAAAGCTCTGGAGCTGGGTCCGGACAGACCCGTGCTGAAAGTGGAGGTGCTCACGGGCCATGAACTTTCTCCGGCCGATAGTAACGGCTACAGCGATCCCTACTGCACGCTTTCAATCATCGATCGCGTGACGGGGAAACCCGTGGAAAGCGAGAAGAAGCGCACGTCGGTGGTCTCCAAGACGCTGAACCCCGTGTGGGCGAACGAGTGTTTCGTGTTCGGCAATGTACGTTTCCAAGAAGACAACTCTTGATTCTTCTGGCAGTCTTCACTGACGCTGACCTCTGTGTGTTGCTGTGTAGAATGTGCCTTTGTCCGATGCAAGCTCGCTGCTGATCCACGTGAAAGACCACAACAATTTCGGGAGGAGCACACCTCTCGGACGTGTGCAGATCTCGTTGTATGATCTCTGTCGCGCCTCGGCCGACACGACGTCCATCTCATCACAGGCGATGGAGAAACGCTATCCGTTGACCCCCGAGCCTTGGATGAAGAATCACGCCACGGCGCTTGGGGAGCTCTGCATCAAGACGGAAGTTGTGGGTGACGCGACGGTGCTGGCCGAGATGATGCAGCGCACGCCGAACCATTCCCCCGAGAAGGCCTTGAGCTTCTCGAGCTCGTTCTCTTCCGAAGGGAACATGCAGAGCGAGAGTGGACTGGATGTGCGCTCTTCAAAGATCGAGTACACTACTGATGCTGAGTTCGAGGATGAAAAGACGGAAACCCTGGTTCATGGCATCCCCATCCGCACCTCAACGGTAGTCGGGAGTAAGGCTGCGTGGCGCAAGGAGAAGTTCTCGCTCTCGCTGTCCTACCCGGGGATGTTCAGCAATACGAAGCACGCGAACATCGAAGATTACACGCTCCACTTGCGCATTCACAGCGCTCGGGGTCTGTTGATTCCTACTGCGAATGGCAGCGGCGGCAGCTCTCGCCCCACAATCAATACTTACTTCACAGTGATCCCCGTTCTTGGCGACGGAAGAGTGGAGGATCGCGAGCGAAAGCAGAGTCTCACGGTCTACGGGACGAGTAGTCCCAGCTGGCCTGACCAGGAGTTCGTGTTTGGGAAAGCTCGAGACATCTCCAGTATCTCGTACCTCTCGCTTCACGTGTACGCTCGCGATCTGCAAGATGATGGGAAGAAACCAGTTTCAGCTCTTCTTAGCGCCCAGGAAAGACAGCAGAATGTGCGTCTCCGCCGCTTCCAGCTACATAAGCTGGCGCCGTCTGGAGAGGTGGAAGATGACGGCTTCGAGATGCTGCAGTTTGACCAACGAGTGTTGGCCTTTCGTCGCTGTGACGACGGTGGACGCTTCTACCCAGCTCGAGTTCAGCAGTACATCCCGTTCCCGCATGACGAGTACGACGTCCGCTTCGAAGGTAGCATTGAAACGATCAACGATCTGTGGGAGCTGTTCTCCTTCGATGTGAAGGGGAAGATCCAAGCGGTTCGACCGAATGGCCGAGTGGATGTGAGTGTAGAAGGCGAGCTACCGGCCAGCGAGAAGGCGGCTTCTCGCGGCTCGGGCTATGCGATGAACACTTTGGTGTCGCAACTTACGCCTGTGAACGCCTTCACGAAGGAGGTGGAGATGACGATGGCTCGAGTTTTCGTCATGGAGCAGGAGGAGCAGACTCGATGGAGGAGGATGCAGCACAAGTTCTCGGGCCTTGCAATCAGCATTCTGTCGGCGTCGAACCTCTCAAAGCTGGTCACGAGGCCTGGATGCTTGATCACGTTGCTTGGGAACCCAAAGAAGGCCTCTAAGTCTATGGGATTCACCGCTAAAGGCGAGCTAATGGTGGTTTCCTCTGGAGATGCGAAGACACTCATGGAATTTGCTGTTCCACATGGCAATGAACCTCAAGAGCGTAATGAGAACCATTTGTTCCAGCAGAAACCTCTCGTGCTTGGGGAAGTGGAGCTAATGCTGCGCAATGAGACCAACACCGAGTCCACCAGAGAGGTTGAGCTGGTAAACGCCCAAGTGTTGGCCCACGTTTCCAGTCTCTTGATTCGAGTGGTGGAGCAAGGCAGCGATAGCGAGCCTTGCGCTCGTCACAAGACGATTGGCTTCGTAAGAATCGATCTGGCCGTGCTCCGAATGGGCGAGCAAGATCTTGAGCTGAAGATCATCCCACCGGAAGAGAGCAAGGTGCCGTATTTCAAGTCCGCGGGCTCGCTCTTCCTCCATATCTCCTGCTCGAACGCGACCAAATCGCAGCAAGAAGTGGGTCTCGCAGCGCAGTCTGGAACAGCTACCGAAGCGGATCTACCGCTCTCCATCTGCGGGTTGAGTTTATGGTACGATCGCCAGCTGGTGCTAGACGCGCAAACGTCCTCGACAACGGCGTATAGTCGGAAAGTGACCCACATCCAGCGTCGACAAATGCTCCGGTCGTCGCTGAGACCCACCGAGAACGCTCAGATCGACGATTTCCACGTTGTGCTCGTGATCATCATGAAGCGCATCGTGAGTATTTTGCGCGAGCTCCGTCAGTTCGAGGACTTCGAAGCGCTCAATGCGGAAGATATGCTGAAATGCCGCCAGGTGCACCGCGTGAACGCTGACCCCAAAAGCGAATGGCTGGGTCGGACGATGAACGAACTGTCGCTGGAAACGCGGAAAGACATCGTCGTCCAACTGGAAATGGAGCTGCTGAACCTGGCAGCAGTCGATGCGCCGCGGGTTTATCCAGCTCCTGATGCCTCGCGGGAGGAGTGGGTGCGTCTCCGCACTGTTCGTCAGAAAGCTCTGCAGGAAAACAGCGGCTTCTTCATGAGGGACCAGACCAGCGTGTTGACCTTGTCTCCTCCTTGCAGTTTTACGGGCGAAGCGATGATCTCGTGGATCCTGCGCGCTCCCCCCGTCCTGTGGAAGGACCAGTGGACCAAGTATTGCCACGATACCGAGGTGTTGGCTTCTTGTCGGTTGAATTGGCATTCTCCAGCCTTGGAGGTCGATTCCAACGCGATTCAAGCACCCAAGACGCGTGCGTTCGCCTTGCAATGGCTCAGCGCTTTGTGCGCTGCTGGGTTCGTGGAAACCGCCATTTCGACCGCGTCGTTGACGGACTTGAGCAAGAAGCACACACTGGTGGAAGACAAGACGGACCGCTTCTACCGTTTGCGTGAAGTCGAGAGGTGGATGGCGAAACTACCGCAGGAGAAGAGTCTGTTCCCGTTGAATCTGGTCCAAGAAGTCGATTGCTATCATGCCAGCGTCTCCTCCTCCTCTAAATCTACAGCGACAGAGACCGAGGAAAAGGCGAGCGAGCATGAGTGCTTGAAACGAACCTACGCCAAGAAGCTGACGAGTTACTGCGATGGCTTCTTGGGCTTGCAGACGGTGCTGTCGAATCTGTTGCTGTCTCCTGAGGTGCAGAAGAACTCGTTGCTGTTGCCCGTGGCTGAAAAGACTCAGCAACTTGTGGACGAGAACGTGTTGTGGGCTTGGAAGTACTGTCTCTTCATACCGGCCCATAGGTGTCTCTACCTGTACGAAAGAGAGACGTCGGCCGCTCCAATGGCTCTGCTTGACATGGCCAGCGCCGCCTGTCGAGCCGCGTACAACTTCTCATACGACATCAAAGGCGGTTGGATGGACATTGTGAATGCCACGATGTATGTGAAGCAGTCGAGATCGCAAGCGTTTGTCCCCATTGACGACGAATTGCGCGACAAGATGATGAAAATTCGCGAAAACGGCGATAAGGTGCTGGAGTTCAAGACCCGCGAGACCCAGAAGTGGATCCAGGCCTTCGCTCGAGCGGGCGTGAGCATCGACATGCGGCCGGGGCAGACGGTTCTCATGAAGCGACTCAACCCCAAGGTGCTGCAGCGGCTGTGCATCCATTACGTGACGGAATTCAACCAGGACGACCTCGAAGGCAGCTTTCATCGCGTTCTCAACCGCTTCTTCGGCCATGACAAGTCTTCCTCGCACCAAGAACACGAGAAAAAGATGCACAATCTGCGAGCACAAGTGCGAGGGGAGATGAAGAAGGCGGGTGCGGTGGGGGAAACAGTGATGGCCTACTATGGCAAAGGCATGAAGTTGAATCCCAAGTCCATGTTCCCGGGGAACTTCACGAAGGAATCGCTTTATTCCGGTCGCATATCTCGGATCCGCACGCCGTACCCCGACCCCAAGCACCGCCTCGCGACGCAGTATGATCGCAAGAACAAGGACGAGGTGCCAAAAGCACTCGATGAGCTCTTAACTCAGTACAAGGTGACGGACATGGCGTCGTGGCTCAATCTGCCCGAAACACTACGCGACTTGTTCTTGCTCTACGACGTGGAGTATCGCCACGCCAACGAGCGGATCACCGAGGAAGGACTCATGCGGGAGCATCTCCGCACGGCCGACGGCGACTTGGACCCCAAGAAAGTGCGGGAAAAGTGCACGGACCTCAATTTGCTGTTCAAACCGACGGACCTAGAGGACTGCGTGACGCGCATGGCGGTGTACCATAACCAGCGCAAGCCGCTGGGCCTCCTGAAGATTCCCATCAAGATGGTGTCCCCGCATCGCATCGTGGACACTTGGTACCCGCTGGCTCCGGCCAGTGATATGGTCCAGAAAGTCCAGCTCGGAAGGATGCGAGTGGAGCTGCGACTGGTTCGGGAGAAGCACGTGAAGCGCAGCAAGAAGACGCCGGCACTGCTGGAAGAAGTGAAGAGCGTGACGTTAAAGCAACAGGTGCTGACCAAGAAGAACTCAACCTCGAAACTCATCAAAAGCAAATTCACCAAGCGTTCTGGATCCGCCGCGTTTGCGGTGGGAAGAGAGCCGTCGTTCGTCAAGATCTCCATCCTGGAGGGGCGGAAGCTGCTGATTGCCGACTTTAAAACGAGTGATCCGTTCGTTCGCCTCGTCTTGTTGGACAAAGACTTGAAGAAAGAGTACGACACGCGACTGAAGACGGATATCAAGAGCAAGACGTTGAACCCCAAGTGGGAGAACCAGCAGTTTCTGCTCGGGAAAGCGGAAAACACGATGCTGAGCAGTCGGAAGGCGGTGCTGCTGCGTGTGATGGACCACGATGCGCTGTCGGAGAACGACCCTCTGGGCTGCGTTAGACTCGAATTCCAGCGGGACAATATGGGCTACATCATCGGATTGGTCCTTGTTCGAGCGGATCCAAAGGGGAATCCTGTGACTGAGCAGCTACTGTTGGACGAACACAATCGCGTCGAGGTGGAGGCCATGTTGCTTCCCAACGTGGGGCAGTCAGCGCTGATGGCCAAGGGAAACGCGCCTGAGACGGACGGGAAGCTCGGTACGCTGCGCTTTGCGGTCGAAATCGTCCGCAACGAGAACTATGTGGATCCGGCGGCGATCACCAGCTCTGCGGAGATGGCTGGTCTCGTGAAACACCTCGAGACGGGCTTTTCCGCTGAAGTGGCGATCAAAAGCGCGCGTCCGGTCAAGAAGGGTGCGGCAAGCGACGTGGCCGGCTCCACAACCTTCGACTGGAGACAATACACCTGCGTTTTCCAGCCACATGGGGAAGGAGGCTTGCGAATTCAATACGACGCGACCACAGAGGATCTTGGGCCGAGCAACTCCCACAAATTGGCCGACCTTCTTCGTCTCGCGGAGCCGCTCGTCGCCTCTGAAACCGCGAATGCAAGTGGAGCGCCAGAAGCAGCGTCAGTATCGGTCGCGACCGCGTTCAAAGTGCTCGGGCGGACGTTCAATCTGTCGAAGGTGGCGTATTTTGACGTGCGTCTGGCTTCAGACTCGTTGGGGAAGGTTTTTGAGGGCAAACTTGGCGACTCGGGCGACATTTTCAAGAATCCGGAGCACTGCGCGAGCTTTCGAGACAAGGAGATCATCCTGAAAGACCGAGACGGCGGCGAACTGGAAGTGTGCCTAACTGTTGACCTGAATTTGATCGGAATCCTTCGTGCAGACCGCGTCCGACGGGTTTTAGCCGACACATTCCGGCTGGTTGGCCTGACCTTCGATCCTCGAACGATGCACCAAAACAACGGACGATTCGATCCGTCCCAGCTGCAGAATGATGTGCAAGCCTTTCTGTGGGACACTTGTCGAGCCAACGTATTCCCAGGCCGGAACGTTGGCGAAGAGTTGTTGGCTCAAGTGCGTCGGATGAGCCAAGCATCCAAACTCCACTGGAAAATCACGCCTCAACTGCTTAGCTACGTGTTTGAGGTAGTGTTCTCCGGTGGCGAGAAAGACCGACTGACGTTTGCCAATGCCGTGGCATTGGACGCAATCCTCATTCGCTGGTCGCAAGTGCTGGAGCATGTGAGTGAGGCCAAGAGTCAGTTGATTGGCCATTTGGATGGCAAGAAGACGCCGCGTCTGATCGAAGTGCTCTTTACTGAGTGTGATTGGACAGGCTTCGATTGGGAGACCGGGTCACTGGAGACTGGTGCCACCAAAGAAAGCAGCGCCAGCAAGACCGCGTACAGCAAACAGGAGAATGGCCACGAAGCGCAGGGTCCTTTGCGTATTGGCGATCGAGTCAACGCTCTTCTCCCGTTCCTAAAACATGCTGGAGTTACGGTGGATGTCCAGCTACCCAACGGGAAGTTCGTTGCCGCGACGATCGTCAAGGAATGCGGCAATGATCGCTACGAGGTTAGAGTTTGCGCGGGCTCCAAGGGACCAGACGAAGGCGACAGTTCGAGCGGCAGGAACTTCTTGCCAGTGTCTGTGGGAGAAACCATCTTTGTTTATCCGCATCATTTCGAGGAATCCGCTGCACCTTCGGACTCGAGTGGTAGGCACGGGTATGCACTGCGACAAGGGCGCCTTGGGAAGGTGGAGCAATTCGATGAGAAACTTCATGGAGAAGCTCGTTATCTCGTTGTGTATTGCGACAGCCTTGAGCCTCATCAAGAGTGGCGAACGCGGGCGTCCATGAACGCCACGTTCTCTCGAGTGGCAGGTGATGAGTTGAGGCTGGAACTGCAGAAAGAGGACTATGTGAGGGTGACAGCAGTTTCTGAGAAGACTACAGCTTCAACGCCTTCGGATTCTATCAGTACTGGCATTTCTGGTGACAAAGCGGATGGTTCAGCCTCCAATACGGGGCTTGCTCGCTCGGGAAAGATCATCCAAAGCCACGGCAATGCGAGATATGATATCGCGTATGTGGATGGCCAGTCGCCATCTATCGAGCCGTTTGTGGCCCGCGATCGCTTGTTGCCAGTGACGGATCGGGCTTTGTACGGAGGAGTGGTCACGAACGTCCATCTGGCAGCAGCAGGCTCGACGCCTGCTTCTCCCATGTCTACCGTGAAATACGATGTGCTTCTCGTCATCGGCGAACGGGTAGAGCGTCTTCCGCGCACTCAACTGCGTCTACATGATGAGCACTTGGCGGCCGATACGGCGCTTCTTGGTGCAGTGTTCACTTCGCGCCTTCGCGTTCAAGACCATGAGAAACAGGCAGCTGTCGCAGCCAAACGGTTGGAGGAGCTTTGGTGGGGCAACGACCGGATCGTGAAAGTGTATGCAACTCTCCCCTCAAAGGTCAAATCCATCCAGATTCGAGATGCTACGACCAACAAACTCCTGCCCACTAAACTTGTGGAAAGAGACGAGACTCGACCGCGGTTCCTGAACCAATACCACGGGTTTATCGCCGGGGATAAACTCTCAAAGACTGAAGAAACGAAACTGCGCGAGTTGTACGAGGTGGCCTGTATCCGTCGCATGCATGGTTCTAATGGGGGAGCGACAGCGAAGGATGTCGAGTCCTTCACGAAGGAAACATGTTTCTGTCTGCTGTTGGCTCCGTCGCCGCTCGTACAAATCCACGGAACTCTGGCTGTGAGTCCGTCGGCCGGCTCGCAGTCGCTCTTCACTACGCTGTTGGCTCTTGCACAGAAGAAACCTAGCGCTTTCGTGCGTCTCTTCCAGCGTCTACTACGTGGTGAGTGCAGTGTGAATCTACCACTCGACCGCAAGGAGCGAATCGCGAGTATGCAGAGCGTGGACGTGTGCTTCGATCGCCAGCCAATGCGGAATGTGGAGCTGAATATGCTGAACTCGACGTACAGCGGCCAGTTGATGGGCGAAAAGGACGTGACAGTTCGCGTGCCGTTCTCCCAGGTCAGTATTGACGTCAAATTCCAGCTTTCCGTGCCTCACAACGACCGCGGGAGCCTCGCAGATGCCGTGGACGTTGCCTGTCAAGACGCCGAGCAGATCCTCGCTCACCTCTCAGCTCTGAATACGCTAGACATGGAGAACGGCGCCACCTTCTCTTCTATGAACATGGAATCTGCGGAGAAAGCGCAGTGGGAGTTCAAAGCGAGCGATGACAAGGCCACGACCCCGTCCAGGACGAGTCTCTGTGTTAGATTATTGAACCGGAAAGCTGAGAAGGGCTCAAAACCTGACGTGTCCCTGGAACTCGAGCCGCTGGACGACATCTGTCTGAGCGTGCTGGACATTGGCGATAGAACGCATGAGATCCGCTTCCCCATGGCAAAAGTTCTGGTGGAAGCGCAGGTCCGTCGCCATCTCTCACCGTTCGTCGCAGCCAAAGTGACGGGGGGGCCCCACAGTCTCTCAGAGAAGCATGCACATCTGGAACAGGTCAACAAACGCGCCCGTCGCGATAGTCAAAAGCTCACGGCGCCCACTCTGCTGCTCAAAACCAACAAACCCCAGGCTGGCGAAGCTGCTACCCAGTGCTACGATCTGAAATTCCTGGACGGAAAGGACCTGGGCCAGGAAATTGAGGTCTCCAAGTCGGACATCCGGTTCGATTGTCTACATGTTCAAGTGCTGGAGGTGAGTCAGTTGCGACTTGAGGAGACTATGGGCACGGAGAACCTTCAGGTGCAAGTGTTGCTCATCTCGAGCGACTTCCAGGCTCAAATCGCCAGTGACAAGTTGCTCACGACGCCGTTTGAAGTCGAATTGTCAACATCTGGTGAGATTACGAAAGACATGAAGGGCAAAAAGTACCCAGAGAACTCGACGTTCATTCTCAATTACGGGAAGGACACGACGAAGTGGGCGGCCGACGCCTCGAAAAGGGCGGAAGTGGTGTTCCAGTACCCGTCGATCGACTTGAAACGCGTGACAGGGATGAAACTCAATCTTCTAGACGGCAAACACAAGACACAGCTCGGCTCGGCCACTATTCCACTGAGTCAGATCGCGAGTGACGCGTCTTCAACACAAGTTGACAGCTTCAGTGTGTATCGCAAAGTGCATGGACGTCAACGGGTAGTCGGCAAGATTTCGTTGGTAGTCAAGAGACTGCAGAGCTTTCGAGCCAAAGCTCAAGGCGATGGTGAGAACTACGAGGACGATCTCGTGTATGCGAAGCGACTGGATAGTGACAAGGATCCATGGGGCATCTCGCCCGTTGAACTGCTGTCCATGACGCTGGAACAGCACGAGGACAAGTTCACGCGCGGTCTGTTGGCTTCTGGGCCTGCAGTCTTGGGCGGAGGGAAGATCCTGCTGCAGGACTCGATCCAGCAAGAGCTGCAGCTGCAGAAGATCGTCAATGTCAAGATGATCTCGGACTCCATGATGATGATCTATTCGCTCAAGGCCTCGTCGTCCACGTCGACTACTGCGATGGCGACTGCAACGACTCAGTATCAGAGTGGTGGGTATACCGAGTTGCTCCCGGTACTTACGTTGGACCAATTGATGCAAAGCACCAAGACGTTCGTGGAAGACGCGGCTCTGGAGCTCGGCCTCAGTCGTTATGCGACCAATCGACGACTGCCGTGGTCGTCGGACCCGGTCGTGAAGGCCAGCGACAACAAGCACGGCAATGCTTTGGTGGCCGTGGATGCCAGCGTGGCCACGTCCACGCATCGTCTGCGTCGGAAAGTGCTGAAACTGCATCACATGTACCTGCAACATTTGATCCCGACGCTGCAGAAACTGCATGCGTTGGATGCCATGGGGTACCACATCAATGTGGCGGCGGGGGAGCAGCTGCTGACCTTCTTCGAAGAAGAAGTGGACGGTCTGGAGCTCGAGGATCAGGAGGTCCTCAATCGGGTGTATCAACGTCTGCGACTTGTCAAATTGGCGCAAGTGCTTGAGGACATCATGAACACGACAGTGCGGGTGAAACTGATGGACGAAGGTCGAGGGACGGACGATGGACTCTTGGGCATCGCGTGCATCCCGTTGGTGGATCTGCTGGACCAGCAGCAACACGACGACATGTACCAGCTGCTCTGGTTACCCAACACGATCCAACGCGGCTTCCGAGTGGGCACTAACGCCATCGGTTCTCAGATCAAGCAGAACAAGGAGGCGAATCTGGGCAAAGTGCGGCTCCGGCTCCAGCTCAAGTACTCGGAGAGCGTGTTCCTGGCCCAGGCCACCAACGTGTACAAGACCCTGAAGGCTCAGTACATCGCACAGCACGAGGCCGCGCGTCGTCGCATCAATATTGCTGTCGTGCCGGCTCAGCGCCGAAAGTGGATGACCATCAAGGGCTATCTGGAGGAGCTCACTAAGCAAGCGAGCGGCAAACTGCATTGGGAACGTACTCCAGTGCTGCTGAATCTGGTCTGGGATATCTTCGTGTCCCACGAGAGCTCGCTGTCTCCGTCTCGCAGAGTCAAGAAGGAGGAGACGACAGTGGAGCAGGAGCACTTACAGAGTATCGCCCATAGTGCGGACAGCTACAGAGACGCGGTGGTGCTTGTGCATCAACGTTGGGCCAATCTCCAGCCACAGTTGGAAGAGCTCATGACCATCCAAGCGTCCAAGCAGATCCATGCGAAGCGCACCCGCAAACTGCTGGAGAAGATCGAGCAGGAGGTGGAAGGCCTCGACGTTGGCCTCAGTACCGCGTGGCTGCAGGTGAAGCACAAGTGGAAGGCGCTATTGGACGCATTGGAGGAGCTCGTGGCCATGCAGGAACGCAACAAGCTGCATCTCGGACGCGCCCCTCAACTGCTGAAGCTGATAGAGCAGCGCTGCAGCAAAGGCCTGAGTCGTCGCCATGCCGAGGCGGTCTCAAACGTCCAGTTCCGCTGGATGGCCATCACACAGCCCAACGGCCCGCTGTGTGAGCTGCGGCTCATGGACAAGAATGGGTTGCACTGGCGCCGCACGCACGAACTCGTGCTGCTGCTGAACGAACAGTGCGAAGGCTTCGCGGAGGTGGACGCCAAGGCGCTGGAGATGGTGCAGAACCGCTGGCAGCAGGTGCAGGAGTGGCTGGACGATGTCGTGCGCATGCAGCAGCAGCACGCGATCGACTGCGAGCAGACGCCCATCATCCTGCAGAAAATGCACATACTTGAGCGGACACGCGCTCGCCGGTCGCGGGAGAATCGCAAGAGCTCCGACAAGCTCTCGCAGCCAGCTGGGGTAGCGCCGGCTTCCCCGAAAACCAAGGCTGGGCCAGGTAGCAGACCGCGTAGCCTCTCCAATCAGAGCTCCAGCAGTCACTTGTCGATTGACGGAAGCGCCAGCGGCTCGACAGAAGCCGGCGCGGAGGATAGCGGTCAACTGGAAGGCATTGCTGAGTGGTACGCCATCGAAGAAGCCAGGTACGAGTTGGAGCGGCTTCCATATCACCGCATTACCACCGATGCGGAGCGCGACAGCTACCGTTTGGCTTCGCGGGAGGACAAAGCGACGCGTCTATTGATCACGCAGGAGGACATGGCTTTCAGTGCAGCCAACGTTCGTCTCGCATTGGAAGACCGCGGTGTGATCCCCAAGACATCGAGCTTTGACCCGACGGCTGGGGCCAACAAGCGGGGGAGCGGCAATACGGGCGTGTGGGCGTCTCCATCTCGCTCGACGCCCGAGTCCAGCGCTCAGACGATGGTGCTGCCGAAGGAGCTGCTGGAAGAGATCAACGACCTCGAGCGGTCGCTAGAAAATCGCCACGATGACGGCCACCAGAGCCACACGGTGGCCAATCCAGAACGTGTGGCAGAACTCTATTTGACCATCGAGAGTCTCGGGAAGACCGATTTGCTGTGGAAAGTGGACCATGCTGTGAGCAGGAACCGGGAATTGGCAGTGCCTGAGAGCTTCAAGGTGCTTCTACAAGAGATGAAGTTGCGACAGATCCCGACCACCGAGTTGGAGAACTTGAGGGACTCGCTGCTGCTCGTGCTGCAGAAGGAGGCGCTGACCAATATGGGGCTTAACGTGCCGCCGGCGGCCATTAAGGAGACGGTGGTCGTGCTCATGCATCAACATCAAGTGAAGGAGGTGGCTCTGCCCCAGGACACGAAAAGCATCCAGTCGCTCGGGCAAGAGCGAGGCATGGATCGCAAGGGCGAACCGGTGCTACTGCGAGGTATTCGCATCGGTACGCAGTCCACGGGCGTCACTAGCGCTGTTCGCACGGCCTTGACGAGCCTTTCGTCTTCTTCGGGGAATGCGAAGACACTGTCACTGCCAGACAGCATCAACACGGGACTGGGCATCATCGACACGCACGTGGAGCTCCTCCGGAAGTCGCTGCTGTTCGAGGCGCTGCGGAAACGGAACTCGCTTGTGCGGACGTTCCCGGGAGAGTCCCACGTCTTGGATGGCGAGACTGGAGACGAACACGACGACTTCGCAGCGGAGAGTACGGAAGTGGATCTGAGTGGCGACTACCTGACGTTGGTGGAGAGGTTCCAGCAGCTATTGGTGCATGAATCCTATACGAAGCGACTCGCGGACTATGCAGCACTGGATCGTTGTATGCGCGCGCTGCTGTCCGTGGATCGCGATGCGATTGTGACCAAAGAGGACATTGCGGAGGCATTGCACACGATGAACAACAGCAGGATCGGAGCCAACTACCGCCTGCCCGTGGAGGCCTTCACGCGCGAAGAGCTGCTGGAAGCAGCGCAAGCAGGACGCATCCGCACGCCCAGCGAAGAGATCCTAACTCGCTGTCCTCGAGGTCGAAACGCTCGCGCCATGGCGCATTACGCCGCCGTCAGCTACGCCGCCAACGTGTTCCAAGAGGCCACGAGCTTCCGCTCGCGCGTGGATCCCACCACACAGCTACTACAGGACGCGTTCCCGTTCGAGGAACGCAGCAGTTTGGACGGCGCGGCCGTCCCGAAGGACCGGAGCCACTTGACACTGCGGCAGTCGATCGTGGATTGGCTGCTGGGCGCCGAGGCGTCGGTTACGCGCGTCCAACGACAACTGAGCGCTGGCCATCGACAGCGATTGCAATGGGCGTCGGCGGCGTTTACACTGCGCAATCGCTGGCTTCAGCGAGGTCTTGGCTGGTGTGACAGCGCTCTGGGCGAGGGAGTGGGTGTGAAAATGCTGCTACAACGACTGCTGCTCTTCGAAGAGGCCAACAAGATGCACATGGTGCAGACGGAAGCGTTGCTCAAGGAACTGCGTGACAAATGCGAGAAGCTGCTTCCTCGTGAACATGCAGCTCAGGAGAAGCTGGAGGAGCGGTACCAGACGAACCTGGAGCTGCTGGAGAAGCTCGTGGAGGCCGCCAACCGCTGTCTGAACAACCGCAAACTCCACTCGGAGGACACGCCCGTGCTGCTGCACGCCGTGGAACAGGCGTGTGTGGTGCCTAACGGCCTGAGCGCGCACCATAGTGAGGCTTATCACGTGGTCACGTCCCACTGGCTTCCGCATCGCCAGCGACTCGAGGAACTCGTGAAGATGCACAAAGAAGGCACTTTCAGCATCACGCGAACCCCGGAGCTGCTGGGTCAAATGAACTTCCATACAGAGGGCCAGGCCGGCTCAGAGGAGCTGAGCGAGGTCAAGGTCACGGCTGCAGCGCAGACGGTGAAGCCCGAGCTGCAGCAGAGCTTTGTGGACCGCAAGCTGGACGAAGTGCGTCGTGGCCAACGCAAGGAGCCGTCCAGTCTGCATCTGGACCTGAACTTGAGCGAAGACTTCACGGGCCAAACGGTTGACGAAGGCGAGTGGAAGACGCTGTCCACGTCCAAGCGTGTGGTGCAGCCCATGTCGCCTCGCGAGAAGCAGACGAGCTGGAAGCTCGTGAAGAACGCGGTGGCGGCGAATGCGGCGTTTGCCGCAACAAGTCCGAGTCGAGGAGAGCAGTTCAAAGTCGAGCTGGCGCACAAGGACGCAGCCCAGGAAGGAGCGCACCGACGCAAATCTTCTTTAGGCGACGAGCTCAAGGAGTTCTTGCGGTCGCCGTCCAAGTGGCTCACAATGGGGGCGGACGAGACCCAGCAAGTTGAGCGCCAGCGATCGGAGTTCCTATTCCCGTTGGTTCTGAGTCGGGAAGGACCCAACTCAACGGCCCCAGGCTCCTCGAACTGACGGCCAGGACGTAGCAGCTCGACCGAGCCGATACACCTGCGTGCTGTGGGCTCTTTGCCGTCGCAGTCATTGGCTGCCTCACCTGCCTGAATAAATGAATGCACATTTCCTTTTTCTGTTGGTTCCCATGGACCGAGAGACAGCGTTGTGTTGATCTTTGATTGCATATGGAGTGAGCGCTGTCTAGTTACTGCTCCTTCTCCACGCGGAGCTCGCGAGTGAGGAAGTAGCCGGACTTGTGGAGGTACGTGGGCGGCAATTCGATCGACCGGTTTTGCTCCACCACCTGGCATAAGAGAGGGACAAACAATCAGAAGTTGACTCAACGCCCCGCGTACAGAAGATCTTCGCAAGCACAGCCCCTACCCGATTGGAGAAGACCTCGAAGTCGTCCTCGGTCATGGGGCCGTAGAGCAGACTCCACTTGCTGTCCACCAGCACGAAGTAGTAGCGCTCGTTCTCGCCGTGCTCGTACCAGCCTTCCTCACCCTGGGTCGTGCCTGGACACGCGTTCAGGATGCCGCTGGAGCTTTTCCCGCCCTGTTGCTTCTTGCTGCCGCCCAGGAACGACCGCATCTTGTCGCCGATCTGTCTGCCCAGATTCGACTTCCCGGCTTGCTGCTTCTGCGAGCTGGAGGTCGACGTGGAGCTGCTCGCGCGCCCTTCGTCGTATTTACGACTGCTCGTTTCCTGACGCGACAGACTCGTGGCTCGCCCACCCGACGAGCCCTCACTCCGCTCCATCTCCTCCTTCTTGTTGCTTGCCGAAGTCGCTGATTCCTTGACTTGCACAGGCTCTGACACGGTCGACTCGGCCTTGACGTCCATCCGAGCCACTCCCTTCTCCGCTTCTTGCAGAGCTGTAGACCGTTCCTGCTTCTTTTTCTCCGCTTTCCGCGCCGAACGAGGGATGTCCTCGGGGTCCGACTCGCCTTTGTCGTGACGCTTCCTGCTGCTGTGCTTGGAGCGCCGCTTGTAGTCGCTGTCGTCGTCCTCATCCTCGTCGCTGGAGCTCTTCCGGTGCTTTTGACGGCGACGACGCCGTCTCCGCTGATAACTGGCGTCCGAGTAGTCCGAGGAGCTCGAGCCCGACTCGCTGTCGCTGGCACCACGTCGGTGGCGATGGCGGCGGCCACGGCGATGACTGCGCTTTCCAGCGTCGCTCTCGCCCGACTCACTGCTATCGGCATCATGATGGCGCTTCTTCTTGCCGTGCTTGCTCTTGCGTGAACGCTCGCCCGTGACTTCCGTCACAACCCGAAGTCTCGCGCTGTTAGTTGCCTCATCACCTCTGGCTTCTGCTTGCCCTTCGTCGCCGGACCCGCGGGCGTGTTGGTGCTTGCGGTTCTTCTTCTTGCTTTTCCGAGGAGACTCGGTTTCCTCCTCCACGCCATCGCCGGTATCCTTGCGAGGAGATCGTGCCGACTGCACTGGAGCTCCATCTTCCGGGTCGCTGGCTTCGTTGCCCTCGCGTTTCTCCTTCTGACGTCGTCGCTCCTTGCGCTGCTGCTTCTTGCGTTGCTTCTCCGCCGCTCGCTGGGTCTCATCTACAGAAGCGCCGCCTTCTGCCTCGACTCCATCGTCGAGAAACTCCAGATAAGATGACGGCACGTAGCCCACCTCGTCTCCAGCCTCACACTTCAGGTAGCCCGTGCGTTTGGCCGAGAGCACTTTGACGATGTCGCCCGTGCGCAGAGACAGCTCCTCTTCGCCTGAGGCCTTGCGGTCGCGCACCACTCGCGCTCGCCTTGTGACTTCCTCGTCTGCTGCCTTTCGGTTGGACGTTCGTCCACTGTTCGTGGCCGCGCGACTCGATGAAGGCGGCGACGCGCGAGCCGTGCCGCTTCCTCCGGCCTCAGTGTTGTCCACATAGGAAGCTGCCATGCCATTGCCGATGCCCGAGCCACCGCCGAGTGGCGTGTTGGAGTAGGCGTCGATGGAGTCGTTCGTGAGGCCTTTGACCTGCCGAACCGCCTGCTTGGGCTTCGTCGTGAGCGCCGGCAACATGTTTCCCCCACCGCGTGGCTGCCGAACGCCTTGCTCCGGAAGAAAAAGCCCACGAGATGATGGCACCGCTTGGGACGAGAGCAATGCGCCCAAACCGGAGGGCGGCCCCACGCCAGGTCTGTTACTGCTGGGATTGAAAGGGGCGCCATGGACGAAAATAGCGCTACTTACCTCCGGCAAGGCAGAGACATAAAGCTGCGGAACTAAGAATAGTGGTGGCCTCTGTCCGCTCGTCACCTGCGCCTTGGCTGCCGAAAGGGCTTGGCAAAGTTCAATGTATGTTTCGTTCCTCAAGACCTGCAGGTTACCCCCAGTGGAAGATCTGCGCGTTATTCTTGGGATCTGGACGACCGTGGAACCTTGAAATCTGGCCTTCACGACAAAGCGCCCACGGTCTTGAGCAGTGGCACCAACTGCCCCGAGCGGTGGAGCGCTTGGAGCTCCGAGTTGCCGCCCACCGCTTTCCCCCCAATGAACGTGTTGGGCACCGTACGTTGGCCTGGACGAGATACATACATATATAGCCGCGTTCAAGCGCTCCAGTCAATCAAGTGCTTCCGTTCGCTAAACTAGGAACGCCGTATTGACACCTACCTGTGAGGTCGGCCAGCGCGTCTTGGAGGGCGGCGCCGTCGGCCACTTCATCCAGCTCAGTGAGCGAGAACGCGACCCCCAGTTGCTGCAGCAGCGCCTTCGTGTCGCTGCAATACGGGCAGTAGCTCTTGCTGAACACGACCACGCGGCTGCTGGCCACCGCAGCCTCCACCGTCTCCTTGGCGCTCGGCATGATGGTCGTTCACGAGCTTCTGAGTCCAAGCAAGACCGAATCTTTGGAGCCCAAAACGACGCTCGCGAACAGCTACAGAACCCAAAACGAAATAGCCATATCGGTAACATACCGGTTTTTCTGATCAACAATCGCTTGGCGACTGACGCAGAGCAAAAGCTGATGGCGAGCAATGGCAACGACAACGTCACCATGACGCCGCCGCTGAAGTACCGTGCCTTGTGCGTGCGCTCCGGGAACGTGGTGGCGCTCGGGATGCAGCAGAATACGGTGGTGAACTGCGCCGGGATGGCGCTCCTTCGCGTGTTCCAGGGCCACGTTGAGGTGCTGGGCTTCCGACCGCCTTTGGGCGTGTACTACCCCATCCGCTCGCCCAAGTGGAACAACCTATTGGTGATTGAGGGGAAACCGTCGAGCGATGAGTGCCAGGCGCCCTTTGGACCAGCCAACGCGAGTCTCTTGCAGGCGATGGAGCCGACGCTGCCGTCCGAGGCGCACAACGAGGACGAGGAGCTTGCTGCCGACCGTCTCGCCATGCAATTGGTGGCCGACTTTCCGATTGTGCTGGTGTTTCGAGCCATTCCAGTGACGTACGGCAACATCACGAGCTTCTACGAGAACGCGCGGCCTGAGAAACCCGCCGCAGTGCTGCCTGGGTTCAAAATGATCGTCGCCAAGTACAACCAGAGCGACCTGAAGGACGCGACTGTCGGATGCGACGTCACTGAGCCAGCGCCTGCGGGGACGGACGAATTGCATCACGACTGGAAGACGCCGGAGCGTGTTCTGGCCGAATTTGCGGTGGTGGACTCCTTCCGGATCCTGCATCTCACGGAGCCGTGGCAGGCGACAGTGGACAGGCTTGTGGCGAATTTGCTGGCAGGTCCTGAAAGCAGTGGGAGCCCTCTCGGCCCTCAGAAGATCATCGTCTGCGGCGCCAAGGGCGTGGGCAAGTCCACGTTCTGTCGCTATGTGGTGAATCGATTGCTGGCGCACTTTGGGACTGTGGCCTTCCTCGACACAGACTTAGGCCAGTCAGAGCTCACACCGCCCGGCCTCGTGTCGCTTCACGCGTTGACGACGCCATTGCTTGGTCCAGGATTCTCGCAGGCGAAGAATCCGCTGAGGTCGTTTTTCTGCGGAGGTTCCAATCCCGGGAACGACCCGTTGTACTACATGAAGGCAGTCAAGAGCTTGCTGCGTCTGTACGAAACCAAATGGGGCAGGTATCCAAGCGTTGGCGGCGGAAGTTCCAGTCCCACGAGACGGCAACGCCTTGTCCCTCTTGTGATCAACACGGACGGATGGATCAAGAGCATGGGCCACGATTTGCTGTGCAGTGTGATCCAGGAATCGGATCCGAACCACGTCGTCCAGCTGCTCGCAGTCACGAAGAACAAGCAGTTTGACGTCCCGACTGGCAGATGGAGGCTCCACAGCGTCCAGCCGTGGGATCCGATAGGTGTGACGCAGCCTCCACGAAGCTCCAAGGAGATGCGGCTCTACCGGTTCCACACCTACTTCTTGGCTCGCAGTCCTTGCGAGCTCACCCGGCTACAGCTGCAAAACCTGCACGTGCTTTCGGAGAAGAACCGAGTGGACGGCGACGTTTGTCGCGCATACACCGAGCTCACACCCGTCGCTGTGTCGTTCGATCAAGCTGACGTCGCCTTCACCGGGTCGTCCGTTCCTCCAAGTCAGCTGCTGTTCTCACTGAATGCGAGCATCGTGGGGCTCTGCGTGAATGCCAAACACCGACCCATAGTGAGGGATGAATCCGCCTCAAACCAAGCTGAGCTTGGCCCGCCGCGAATCGTTCTCCAGCCAGCTCATGCGCCGTGTCTTGGCGTGGGGATCGTCCGAGCAGTGGACGCTGACAAGCGACTGCTATACATCCTCAGTCCGCTGCCTTTCGCCGTCCTGAAGCGCGTGAACTTGCTTGTGCGCAGTAGCATCCCACTGGGCCCCATCTTGCTGGCGGCCAACGACCCCGTACAGTCGCCGTACGTGGTCACGGACGTCGTGGCCTCCGACGGCACCGGCTCCGCAGTGATGCAGAGTCGCAACAACCTCAAGCGCAAGCGCGACGGCAAGTGAGCGAGCGAGGGACTGCGTTGCATGTTGAATAGACAGACAAATGCACCGACCTATAGCTGACCAGGTACCAACATGCTAAAACTCTTGTGTATTTGACCTCTCTCTCCTTTAGGCAGCCTAGGCCTCTCGGTCTCTAGCGGCTGATGACGCACACCTCGTTGTGCTTGGCGTCTCGGTAGACCGCCTGACACTCGTCCATATCGATGTCTGGTTCGGGCCACCTGTCCAGCGTGAGCGCTCGCTCTCCGCCTCCTGCTTGTGCCGCCTCTTTCCACCACCGCAACACGTCGCTGAGCTGTCGCCACTCGAATTTCCTCGCCGCGTCCTGCAGGAGCTGCGGTAGCGAGACGGTCTGTAATGCCGCCGCGTCGTCAGAGAGTGCGTCAACTGGTCGCCAGGCTGGACGCTGCGCCTCGCCGCCAGCCAGAGGCGAGACCCGACGCGACACAAGGGACGGCCCCCATACCAGCAGCACCGACGACACCAGCGAAACCCACACCAACGCCACTCGCCCCATCGTTCAGCTGTGACGGATGATACGCTTCTGCTTCTGGAGTGGAGGACGCGAGCGATGGAAGGAAGATCGCGACGGTTGAGGTCCCGGCTTCTAATAAATCAGGTGATTGCGCTGTAAAGATAGCACCATTCGAGTGCTAAAGCCAATTGACCTGCGTTGCTATCTTTCCAAGTCAGACACACCGCCAAAGGTTCTACTTTTTGAGGGCGTGCTGAGTTCAGTCGACGACAGCGGTGACCCACTCGTGGCTCTGACAACAGGATCTCCCTCTCCCCAGTTTTATTCCTGATCGCTGTTTGCTTTGAAGGGCTTTATGTCATGCCTGCCTTTCGGCCGTTCCTCCTCATTCCCGCAAGGAGAAGTCCTTATCCGCCGCCTCGGAATGGGGCATCGCGATGGCGCCCATGTGGTAGTCCCCACACGAAACCCTGTATCATGCAATGGTAGCCACATTCAGCAGCAGCATATCACAATTAGCGCTCACATCGCAAACAAGATGATAATACATGATGCTCGACACGTACGAGGTGACTTGAATGTCGGCCAACGCCTGGATCTGCACCGGCTGCAACTGGTTCTTGCGGTCGCCGTGGCCCAGACAGTTGGAGCTGCCCTTGCCGAACGTGAACACCTTGCCGTCAGCAGTGAGCCCCACGGTGTACTGCCGTCCGCATGCCACCTGCACCATGTTCTCCTCGTTCACAGCCGTCATCTCGTGCGGCTCGAGCCAGATCTTGGAGCCCCACATGTACAAGCGTCCGTCCTCCGTCACAGCGGCCGCGTGGTCGTAGCCTGCCGCGAACTGCTTCACTGCCACGCCGTTGAACGTCTCCACCAGCGTCGGGATCGACTCCATATTGTAGACATCCATGGCCAAGCCGCCACCAACGCCCAGCTGGTTCTCTAATACACAGATACACATCGACGAAGGCGCATTAGTGAACAGTTCCAATAGCATCCCAGTCGGCGCGAGAGGCTGCAAGGCACGTACGACTGTTGACACCCCAGCTGTAGAGCTCGCCAGTATCCGTGAGAGCGAACGAGAAGTCTCGACCGGCGGCGATGGAGACCACATTCTCCTTGGCGAAGAACTCGATCGGCTCCGGCACCTCGCACGTGTCGGTCTCGCCATTACCCAGACGGCCGTACTCGCCGTTGCCCCAGGCCCAAATCTCGCCGTCCTTGGTGAGCGCCACCGTGTGGAACTCGCCGCACTCCACCGTCGCAATGGGAACTCCCTGATCCACCAGCGTGCTCAGCAGACGCGGTGTGGGTTCATCCTTGCCGCCTGCGTGGCCAAGACCACCGGCGCCCTTCATGGTCGAGCCGCCCCAGCCCCACGAGTACATCTTGCCATCGGCGTCCACGGCGGCCGTGAAGTAGTCGCCGCACGAGACGTCCACGATCTTAATGCCCTCCAGCGCCTCCACCACACGAGGAAGCGGCTCCACCTCGGCCGAGCCGTCGCCCAGTCCCAGCTTGTTGTATTCGTTCGAGCCCCACACGAACAGCTTGCCTTCCTCATCGACTGTAAATCCAGCATCAATGCAACACCCAAGTCGATCCCAACGATAGGTTAGACACGCATCTCTGAATCGTAAACAAACAGGCACTGTGCCACAGATACGCGAGAGATAGCACTTACTTGCCGCGCTGTGGGTAGCGCCGAACTCCAGGTGGGCGATGGCCTTGCCCTCGAAGGCCTCCAAAAGGTTGGGCGTCAGCTCCTCGTAGGCGTTGCGGATGCCTGTCTTGACCACGGGTCCGTGTCCTAGTTGGCCTAGCGAGCCATTGCCCCACGTGAACACTGTTGCAGAACCGCCGCCGGAACAAAGCAACAATCATAAAGGGTAAGCCTCACATGCTTCAGAAGCTTTTGCATCGCGATTGCGTCGTCTACCAGCAACGAGAAAGCGCGAACGCACCGCTGGACTGAGTGGAAAACGCCGCGCGCTTCCATGCGCCACGCACTGCCAGCCATCTAGCGGCGGGGGCGCGTCGGCCCGCTGCGCGAAGGGCGCGAAGCAGCAGCACCATGTTGATCCAGTCTCCGATCTCCTGGTTGTGGATTGTGGAAACGCGGCCTCGGTCGGTCATTGGCGGCGCAGGTCAGTGACGTTCGAACGACATTCACACAACATTCGCACCACATCAACCAAACACACTATTGTGAAACATGCCTTTGTGACATTGAATTGCGACACAGGAAAGGATGACGACGCAAGGCAACGTCGTCGGCCGCGATCCGCTCGGGAAGGAGATCCTGTGGAGCTCGCTCGGCCAGCAGGTGATGATGGAGTGGGAGAAGCAGTACATGCGACAGTGTGTGGATGCGCTAGAGATCCGGCCGATGGATCGCGTGCTTGAGATTGGCTTTGGCTTGGCGTACTCGGCCTCGCACATCCAGAACTTCGCGCCGGTGCAACACACCATCATTGAGTGCGACCGAGAGGTGCTCCTTCGTGCTGCGCAGTTTGAATCGGAGCACACCGGCGTGCATATCGTGGCTGGTACGTGGCAACAGATGCTGCCGATGTTGGGTGAGTTCGACTGCGTGTTCTTCGACGATTACCCGCTGCCGGAGCTGCTGACCGCACGGGGCGGCAGTTTGCAGACAGGAGGGGACGGATCGAGCGGCGTTAGACCACGGTGCGTGGTAGCGTGGAGGTGTGGACGAAATAGCCGAATGCTGTATGTGCTAATCTGATGCTGCGAGCTAATTCTGATGATAGATCGCGGTGGCACGACTTCTTAGACGTGGTGCTTCGCCACTGCGCAGCAGGCGCCCGGATCAGCGGATATCTGGCGCGATCGCTGGATCTCCGGCGCCCAGGCTGTGAAGTCTCCATGATTCGAGTGCAAGTCGACACGCCAGCTAATTGCAACTACTTCCCGCACAAGACGGCGCTGGTGCCAGTGATCACCGTCGTGGCCCCTGCTGTCGCTGCTGGGAACGGCACTACCAATGCACAGCCAATCCCTATGTCCGTTGAAGCGTCGAGAAAGTTCCAACGCGCATTCGAGAAGGCGAAGACTGTAACGTGCACACCGATAGCTTCATTCTCAGCGGAGCAGAGCCAGATCTCCGAGATCCGCGAGTTTCTGCTCGCCCACGAAATGGACGCGCTCTCGCATGACGAAAGGGACGAGTGTGACGATGACGACATGATGGAAGGTGATGCTGAGTGCTCCGGCTTCAGCTCTAGACATGAAGCGTGGACAGAAGAAATCGCATCCCGGCACTATAGGGATGATACATCGAGGAGAGAGTTCCTCCATGCGCTGCGGAGCAAAGCTGCTGCTTCCAAGCAAGTGCGAGGGAGCAGCTAGAGACCTCGGCGTGAGGCAGGAAACAAATGATTCAGCACACGTTTCGTGCTTGCGCGTGTGCCGCAACGGAACTTCGGAGGGGTGGTTTGCATCCCGATATGGCTTTGCGAAAGAGATTCCTATCACACGCCCAAACGCGAGCAATGGGGCATTGACGATCGTGCACTCGAATGCAGCAGTAGCGCCCAGCTACAAACGACGAGATTCGTGTCTGAAATGAGGATCGGCTGGCTCACAGGGCGCGGCGCCACTGCTCTCAGTGACGGACAGCAAGTCGAATGAACTGCAGTTGTTGGTCAGAGGCGCCATCAGCTCGGTGGCAAAAGGCCTCAGTCTTGGATTTTCAGTGTTCGCCTCATTCGAGCCTCCTTTCCTCCTTTCCAAACTGCGGGTATTCCGACCAACACAAGCATCAAGATGGTGTAAATGCACAGTCGTCTTCGCCGCTCTCGCTGTGGCCTTCACCACGAGCAGTGCCACTTCGTCGGCACAAACGTACTCCTTTGGGGATAACTTGACACTAGCTCTTACAACAGTGGTGGAGACATCGGCACCTGCCGCGGTGACTTCCGAGAGATCATATTGGGAGACTACATCGCCCCAGACATACTGGGCTTCCAGTACAACTGGCATGGCAACTACCGCGCCCTCCACGATGAGTGCCGCACCCTCCACTGAGACTACGGCGCCTCCCGTGGAAACAGCCTCGCCCTCTACGGAGGCGGGGACTGCGGCATCCACGGATGTAGCGACTGTGATTGACCCCACTGCTGCCGCCACGAGCACGATCGAGTCCACCTACACCAACTGGGTGGGTCCTGCGCTCGGCGATGCAAAGGACTCGGCATGCTACCGTGAAGCCCACGTGGCGTCTTCGTGTTCTCTAGGATTCGAGAGCGGTCTGGAGACGTGCTGGGCGGAGTGCCCGCTCGCGTATCCAGTCGAGTGCGGCATGGAGTGCATCCGCCAGAGTGACGATTGTGCGCTCGAAGTCTTGACTAAGGTTGCTGTCGTGGCCCAAGCGGCCCTCACTGCTGCCACGCTCGGCGTATTTGGTGAATTCAAGGTGATGGCTCAGGCCGTTCAGGTCGGTGTCAAGTGCGCGAAGGAGATGATCGGTCTGGTGAAGTCGCTGGCCAAATACATCCGCAACATCCAGGTGTCCGACCCGCAGACTTCGCAGGATCAACTGCTGGCGCTTCTGTATCAAATGGACAACGTGATCATTGATTTGCCCGTCACGGTCTGCACTTGTCTCGGGATCAAGGTGCCGGACAAGGTGAAATACACGGACAAGGTTCTCAGCACAGCCGAGAACGTTTTGAAGGAAGTGGTGACCAACGCCGACGCGATCGTTTCGAGCTGGGACTCATTCACTACCTTCTTGACAAATGTCACTCTGTTCGACTCGGTCCAATCGCTGAACGAGACGGACATTTCGTCGCTCCAGACGGCTTTAGCGTCCAACTCGAGCTGTGGATACGACATGAAGCGCCTCACGGACCGCACTTGGATGACAGTGGCTGATCTTCGGAGACAGACGCCCGACATCTCGGAGGACGATATCCGCGTGGTAGTGAGTCAGTCGGATCTCGTCCTGAATGAGATCCCCACGGTGACGAGCAACTGCATGGAGGAGCTGATCGCTCAATCGGACGAGGCCACGGCCTTCGCCACGCGTGACACGCTGCGCAAGACCTTGGGGGTCATCCTGGATGACCTCATCGACTCAGGAACGAGCGACAACGGCACCTTTCTCACCACTGAGGAGTACGCGTATGTAGTGGCGGATAAGGGTCTCACTGCCTACGCTATCTGGGACCCCACGGGCCTCGCAGGCGTGATGGCCGAGTATCTCCAGACGATCTGCGGCCCCACGAAGTTCGTCGGCGAAATTGACGATGGCACAGCGGAAGAGGCACTCGGCCTTTCGATGGTTGGCGACGCCTTTAACAACAGCGCGGGGTCGTGGACCAAGGCGGGGGACGGTGCAGTCACCGTCACCTTCCAGAGCGTCGACACCGAGGACGTAACTGTGAACATCAATTCCGGCGGCGATGAGGTCGACGAAGTGGCCGTTGCTGCTGGTGAAACCGTGACGTGGAGCTCAAACACGACGGCGCTGGGCGGTAAGACGCTGTACCTGGATCGCTGGCGTCCTGGCTTCTTGGGGCTTCCTGGCACCGGCGGCGGCTCGCTGCTGCTGTGGGTCCCTCGATCGACCCAGGGCGGCAACTTGCAGCTCACCGCGATGCTCAACGAAAGCTAGGTTGGAGTCCCAAACGTACAGAGCGGGAGACGCGGAAATGGTGGTGGTGTGTGGCTAAAGTATGTAACGTTAGCGCAGCCTTGCTTCTTCAACGTGTATCTTTCCTTGCAGTTTTGCCCCGGACTGATGTGCACCATCTCAACTCGATCGCTGTTGCGCATCTTGCTGGCTTGGATGCCGTTGGACAGCCATCTTTCTGCCTGGTGGCGCTCCACATTTTCTCTCTCCTGCTTGACGCCAACCGCCATAGAGCTGCATGTGCTCGCGTGTGCCACCTTTACCGTCATTCCTTTCTACAACAAGTAACTTAGGGACGACTCCCTCTCCTCACTCTCATCCCTGATTCTTCGACACTCAAATACCGGTACTACCACCGCGCGTGAGTAAAAACAAGCCGCGACAACCAACTCTCTCTTTCTTTACGCTCTGAAGCAACATGGGGTTGCGCACATTCTTCCACCGTCTGTCATTCATCCCTGGCCAAAAAGCTGCCCGCACTGTGTGACTCTCGCTTCAAAGAGGATTCCGATCCTGCTTGAAGAAGCGAAGAAGAAAGCGAAGGAATCCCTCGGCAGGCGGAGAACATGCGGCCTTTACGCGTGCTGCTGCTCTCCCTGGCGGCCGCGGCGGCGGTCACGAGTGCGGAACATGGCGGGCATCACGGAATGGGCCACCACCACGGCGGAATGGGCCATCGCGATGACGGAATGAGCGAGAAACCGTGTCATCATGATGGAACTGGGCATGATGAGGAAAGCGACGGGTTGACGGCGATTTTGAACGAGCAGTTCCAGCGCTCGAGCGAGATGCTACAGCGCTTCTTCGGCTACGCGGAGGCGCAAGAGGCGACGCCCTCGATGCGCGTCGTGGTGCTCGAGGAGGAGGAGGAGGAAGAGCCCGCGCTTTTGGATGGTCAGGAGCAGAAGATGGCGTGTATGACGGCCATGACGCGCCTCCACGAACAAGACGAGCTAAAGCAGCAGGAGGAAACGCTGATGACGTACTTCCGAGCGGCATTCCAGGTGATTTCGCTTCACTATTGGGATGAGACGTCGTGTGACGATCTCGGACGTCAGCAGCTCATCGACGAGGTAAGCGCATCCGTGCTATTAGTTTTTTTCCTTCAGGAAAGGGGCGCTCTTTAATGATGTGATGCTGATAATTGTATTGTTGTGACAGTGTAACCGAGTCCTAAGCTCGGAAGAAGCGGTGCGAGAATACTTGCAGGCTGGGAAAACGGACGAGGAAGTGTGCGAGTTCATGGCACCTGCTCCTGAAGATGATGCGCTGGAAGGAGAGATCGTCGTGATTGACTTCGAGTCGGAAGGCGACGACAACTTGTCGTGTAAGTTGTGCCAGCGCTTCGTCCAGATGGTGGACCAGGCATTGGCGCAGGAAGTGCAGCAAGTGCAGCAGGTTCGCGCGATCATCGGCGACTTGTGCGATGCCATGGCCAAGGATTCCATGTGCCACACGTTCCTGAACAACTACGACGCGATTGTGGAGTGGCTGAAGCACGGCACGGATCCGATCGTGGTGTGCGACAGGATCAGCATGTGTTCAGCGGATAGCGGCAACGGGAATCAACTGCCAAACTTGGTGGCGGCTGATGAATCGGACGAAGCGAATGATTGGGCCTTGATGGCACCAGAGAAGCACGAGACGAAGCAGGCGTGCTTCTTCTGCAGTCGTGTTGCTGGGGTTGTCTATGAGGTGAACAGCTTGTTCCCGGATCAACTTCCGATGATTAAATCGGTTCTGGGGTATGTGTGCCAGTTGGCGTCACCAGGTTCGAACTGCAATGAAGTGGAGAGCGACTTTGACCAAATTGTGGAGCTCGTGAAGGAAGGTCAACGCCCTCATGAAGTCTGCGCGAAGCTGGATCTCTGCAAGCAAAACTTGATGAAGCCATTCGGAGGAAAGGGGCCTGCTCGTGAGATGTCTCCGCCAGAGCATATAAGTGGAGATGATGCAACGTGCGAGTACTGCGACGCCGCCACTACTGTCTTGGAGATTGTTCTTCAAGAAGATCCTGACCAGATCGACCAACTTCGTGAATACGCTGACATGATCTGCAGCATGCTGGGCGATGACAGTCCGTGCCACGATTATGTGAACAAACTGGACACGGTGATCGACGCGTTGAAGAAGGGAACGCACCCACGGGACATTTGCAAGGCGTTGAAGTACTGCTCGGCGGAAATGATGGGTCGTCCACCGTTCTCTGATGACAACCCTCGCGTGGGTATGATGCGGAATGGCCGTCACGGCCACCACCACCAGGTGGGTATGTCGGGTCCGGGCGGGCGCCACGGTCATCACCGTGATTCGCAAATGATGGAGCGCGGACCTGGCCATCACGGTGACCACGACGACTGGGGGATGATGAAACCTGGCGACCACCACGCTCCACACCCGCACCCTCATCCGCATCCGCCTCACCACGGGAGCTGCTTCTTCTGTTCGCGGGTGGCGATGGTAATTCACCATGTGAACCACACGTCTCCCGAGAAACTGCCAATTGTAAAGACGATTTTGTCGAATGTGTGTCAACTGGTCCCGTCGACTTGCAAGTGCGACGTTGTGGACGCGAATTTCGACAAGATTGTGGCGCTGGAGAAGGAAGGCAAGCACCCGCACGAAATCTGTAAATCGATTGGTGTGTGCAACAAGACGCGCGGTTGGGAGGAAGGACCGCCATCGATTGCGGATGCAATGAAGGGAGTGGTCGTGGCTTCGCGATGGACGCCTGGCAACGATTCGCAGTGCACCTACTGCCAATTCGCCACCACTGTTGCCAAGATCGCACTTCAGCAATATGGGGCGGATATCCGTCAAGTTCGAACGTACGCGGATATGATTTGCGATATGCTGGGCGAGGACAATCCTTGCCATGTGTACGTGAAGGAGATGGATTTCGTGATTGATTCGATCACCAAGGGCATGAGCTCGAAGGCGATTTGCACGTCGCTGAAGTTCTGCACTGCTCAGGC
>MBAC02000090.1:0-25620 GCA_001712635.2 Nothophytophthora sp. Chile5
GGCGTGCATCTGCGTCAGTGCAAGGTCTGCGGCGTGTGCATCTGCTCCAGATGCGCCCCGAAGAACACGCGCATGTTCCTGGGCGTCGACCGGCCGTGCTCCGTGTTCGTGTGCTGTCCGAACTGCGCGCAGCAGGCCAAACGCATGACGGACATCCGTCCCTACGAGTCGCAGTGCCTCGTCGTAGCCGACTTCTACCTCAAGCATCCGACGGCCTCGTCGTCTTCGGGGAGCTCCACAACAGCGGCGGCGCTCCCGTTGGCTCCAGCTACGCAGCATGTTCGACTCGACACGGTGAGCCGGGCCGACGAGGCTGGAGACCGCGAGTGGACGAGACCGAGCGGCTCCGTGGTGTTGCTGGCGGATGTGGGGAAGACGACCTCGTCGGTGGGGATGATGACCAACTCCACGACCGACGAGAGCTGGGCAGGCCACGAGTCCATCGACGGCAGCTACGCCGAGACGCTGAGCGACCTGAATTCGGGGGAGTATCGCTTCAGCTCGGGCGATGAAGGCGTGGACGACGACTTGGAGCAGGAGAAGGAGCCCGAGCCGAGTCCCGATGTGTTGGCGGAGCTGCTGAGTCAGCGCGCACGGATCGGCGACCAGTTGCGGCAGGTGAATCTGGCCGCAAGTGGCCAGGGAAGCTGGGGTGGAGAGCGGCAACGGATCGACGTCGGGGACTTCACGCGGTCCGATCCTCTGGGGGAGGACGCTGGACGAGTGGACAACTCTGCAACGACGCCAAAGCCCAACGCACTGATGGAGAGGATGAGGGCGTTGCAGTCCACGGCCGAGCAGGCCTATGCCATGACCCAGGCCAACGAGGAGATCATGAAGAGCCTGCACTAGGCTGGGGTGGGGGGGGAGCGAGTTGTGTCAAACGTACATAGTGAATGAGTAGCCACCAGGTCTGCGCCTAGTTTGTTTCCCGATTCTACTGCAGCTGCTGCTGCTGCTGCTGCTGCTGCTGCTGCTGGAAGTCGAAGTCGCCGTTCTCGTCCTGCGCGTTCTTGTCGATGGCGACGTCCAAGCTGCGGTTGGCCGCTTTCAGCTGGTCCAGAGCCGCGTGGCCCTGCTCGCCGAGGCTGTTGCCTCCCATCTCCAGCGTCTTGAGCGACGGGTGCGAGTGCAGCGCGTCGAACAGAGCGATGCTGAGCTCGCCGTGCAGCTGGTTCGCGCCAAGGTCGAAGGTCTCGAGGACGGCGTTGGTCTTCAGAGCCGGCAGCAGCTCGAGCAAGCCCTCGCCCAGCGAATTGTTGAACAGATGCAGCTCTCTGACGGACTGGGATGCCAAGAGCGGCGTCATACCGGCTCCGGAAAGCCCGTTGTTGCTCAGCTCCAGGTACGTCAGCGACGCATTATGAGCCGCCAAAGCGTCCGCCAAGAGAGCTGCTCCGGCATCCTGGCACTGGTTGTTGCCCAGTCGGAGGACCTTCAGCGTCTGGTTGGCCTGGAGTCCCTCCGCCAGCGAGGCACACGCAGCAGAAGTCAGCTGGTTGTCCGACAGGTCCAGCTCGATCACCGTCTTGTTCTGCTTCAAAGCAGCTCCGAGCGCCGCGACATGAGCGTCCGTGAGCTTGCATTCCTTCAGCTGCAGCTTCGTCACGGTCGCATTGGCGGCCAGAGCGTCGAAGAACGCAGACGAAGCGGTCTCCAGTGCATTGAAGGAGAGCTGCAGCGTCTTCAGCGAGCAATTGGGCAGCCTTAGCAGCGACGCGAACGCGTCCAAGCCAGCGCCAGTGACACCCACATCCGTCACGCGCAGCTCCTGCAACGCTGCGTGGTCATTGGCACGCAGCCCAGCAACCAGCTGCTCCAGTCCTTCGTCGCCGATCTGGTTCCGGGACAGCGTCAGCGTCTTCAGAGCGGCGTTCGTGGCCAGGAGCTCTCCGACCGCGGCCGCTCCTGCGGCTCCAAGACTCTTGTACTCCAAATCCCATACCTGCAGGCCAGACTGCGCGTTGCGAGCCAATCCTGAGCATAACGTCTGCACTGCAGCGTCTCCCAGCGTCTCCTCACCGACGCACAGATGCTTGAGCGTCGTGTTGGTGGCTAGACAATCGGCAAAGGCCTGCAGCCCCTCCGTCCCCAAGCGATGGCCAGAGAGATAGAGCTCCTCCAGCTGCGTGTTGACGGCGATGGTGGACGCCAAGCGGCAGGCGTCCGCCTCGGTGATGGCGCGCGTGCTCAGCACGTAGAGACTCTTGGCCGTCGCTGGCTGCTGCAGCCGCAGCAACAGGTCGTCCACTCCAGCGCGTTTACCCCAGGCCATGATGATCCGCTTGTCTTGTGACACCCATTCGTTCTGATGGGAGCTCGTCCGCTATCACCCAAACACCCGGGCGGACAGCGAACGGCGGACTGGTCCGCCATGAATTTCTTTGAAAAACCCATTTGGAATGTGTCTGCGAAAAATATTTTAGGAAGTTTAGGATTGCGAGAAAATGGCTGATATAAAAGTTACGACAAGAATACTGCAAACCATAGAAGTGAAGGCCCGTCCCAATTCCGTATCAGGTGTGATTTCACCCAGAGAAAGAACGGCGTGTGTTCGAAACCTTTTGTGTATCTGGATTTTCGTGTGAAGCGACGAGGTGCCCAAGCCAGTAAAGAATTTGTCACGTGGGTACGCTTTATTTCGCTCCGTTTAAGCGTAATCCGTCGCAGAATAGCCGGCACTGTTCGCAAATCCGCGGGTACAGTGAACTGATTTTTTTTTATTTTGGGACCCAAATTAACGTGACCACTCTCCAATGGGTGTGGTTTTAGGGGGGAGTGGTCACTTTGAGCTTTTTGTGCCATTGGAGAAGCCAGATCCCAGACGCGCCCCATCGAGCAGCTCCGATCGCTCTCCGTCCGCTGCCATGGGCTGCCTCGACTGCTTCTACTCGTGCTTCAGTAGAGGCGACTCCCTGGGCACGCCGACAGACAAGGATGCGATGCGCGGGCCGGACTCGACGCTGCGAACCGTGCTGGAGGAGCCGTCGACGTCGTCGGCGACCGGCCAGGGCGTCGGGAAGGTCACGGACGCGTACACGCTGGGCAAAGTGATCGGCTCTGGGTCGTACTCGGTGGTGCGCGAGAGTGTGCACAAGAAAACGAAGGAGAAGTTCGCCATCAAGTGCATTAAGCGGTCGGAACTGACGGACGAGGACGACGAGGCCATCATGTTCGAAGTGGCGATTCTGCAGCAGATGAAGCATCCGCATATCATGACGTTGCAGGAATTCTTCGTGGAGCCGGAGTACTATTACCTGGTTACAGAGTTCGTTGGAGGGGGTGAGCTCTTCGACCGCATCGTGGAGAAGACCTTCTACACGGAGAAAGAGGCGCGCGACCTGGTCAAGATCCTCATTGATGCCATCAAGTACTGCCACGACCAGAACGTGGTGCATCGCGACCTCAAGCCGGAGAATCTGTTGCTGATGTCAGCGGATGACGACGCGTCCATTAAGCTCGCGGACTTTGGCTTTGCCAAAACTGTCACGAAAGACGATTCCGGCTTAGTGACGACATGCGGTACGCCTGGTTACGTGGCTCCGGAGATCCTGGAAGGCGCTTCGTACGGCAAACCCGTGGACATCTGGAGCATTGGCGTGATCACGTACATCCTGTTGGCTGGCTATCCGCCATTCCACGACGATTCGCAGCCGATTCTGTTCCGCAAGATCCGTAAAGGCAAGTACTATTATGATTCTCCCTACTGGGACAATGTGTCGGACGACGCCAAGGAGTTCATCTCCAAGATGCTGGTCGTGGACCCCAAGAACCGCGCCACGGCCAGTGAACTACTGCAGCATAAGTGGATCACGGGCTCGGATGTGGCCACGGTGCCGCTCACCAGCGCCCTCACGGAGCTGCGGCGCTTCCACGCGCGGAAGAAATTCAAGGCGGCGGTGCACTCGGTGCAGGCCACGATCAGCATGAACAAGGCGCTCAGCGGCGCCAGCCTCAACGACGTCGCCGGCCGCAACAGCAACAGCGCAGTGTCTCTCTAGATCGTCCAATCCGTCGGTTCGCTACGTCAGCAGAGCGGAATGAAGCGGCAGGTTAGTGTTTGATCACTATCGACTCTGTGGATTGTAGTGGGGACGTCTGGGTTTTATTTTTTTCTCGCGCGTTTTATTTGATGATCACTATTTTCTATTGGAGAGGCCGGTGTTTGACGAGTTAGTGTTAGCTGGTCTTCTGCTTGTTGAGGTGGTGGAGTTGCAAGGCGTCCCCCACGTTTCCCCAGAAGCTGGCGAGTTTGTACGGGTTGAAGTTCACGTCGTCCACGGAGAAGGACTCTTCCGTGTTCATGATGAGGTCGGGCGAGAAGAGGCCGCCCCAGGACGCATCCAGCGCCTTCTTCTGCTCGTGCCGCGGCATCAGATGCTTGGGTCTTTGCTTGAATTTCAACCGCTTGAAGAGGAACCGGAACATGCGACGACCTGAGGTCTCTCCGTTCAGCTCGGCTTCCTCGCAAAGGTCCTCTCGCTTGAACGACTCGTTGGCCGTGATGTTCTGTGAGATGCGCCAGAGTTGCATCAAGATGAAGACCCAGAGGAGAATGCTCGTCATGAGGCACATGGCGGCGACAAAACCCAGTGCTTGGTTGCCCTGTTGGGAGGCGTAGTGTTAGCTTGGAAGAGTGCTCGGAAGTAAGGTGGCAAATGCGGACTTACTGAGACGATGGACTGGAGAACAGCAGCTCTCTCCGCTCGTTCAACCGAGTCGATGTCCGTGCCGTGGGAAGCGTGGAGGAGATCGTCGGTCTAAGAGTAACCACAAGATGGCAAGGTGAATAGGAAATCGACTTGTGCCGATAGAAGGGAAGACCAGCTGAGTACCTGGACGAGAAAGACACTGCTGGTGACGTAGAAGCCCTCGAGACAAACGATGAGCTGAGCCTGTAGCACAGAAGAACACACGTTTGGCTCTCAGTTGACGAGCTTCAAGCTATAACTAGCGCTTGTAAAAAGTCAAGTCTCACCAGTAAGTAGGCGAGGAAATATTTGTAGTTCTTCTCGCCGACACAGCCATTGAACCAGACTGTAGTAACACAGACAAACACCAAAGACTTCGTCAGATCCACATCTTGAGCAACGCAATAACTAGTTCCTCGCTTCATTTCTCAACGCACTGCAACTGAACAGCATTCATACACAGCATAACGATAGAGATTAGTGTCGTTTTCACTAAAACAGAAGAAGATGAAGGTCACGAGAATTGCCATTGCATACTGATGATCGAAGCGGCCGACGCACTGGTTGCACATGCGGCAGTGCTTTGAGCGCGGGATTCTGCATACAGTACGACCAGATACAATACAAGCAAGTGTGAGGCGTTCCATGCAGCCAAAGCACACACATTTCATCGTGCCGACTTGCAATAGGAACGCACTTCAAAGTCTTGCAGGTCCGGCAATACTTGCCCTCAGGATACAGCACCGGGTGGTTCACGTACTGCGTGAACTCGTGGATATTCTCACGTCGGATCACGCCCGGGTCGATCCAGCACATGACCACGTATAGCGAGACGCACACCATGAACAGCAGGCTCGCGAGCCATCTGTGGACCCAACAAAGAGCGAGTTAGTGACACCTGTAAGCTAGTTCCTGTCGCCGCTCGAGTACTAACTCGACCGCACTTGACAGCGCCTACTTGTGGTATCCAGCGGCGTATTCATTCGGCAGCGACTGGTGCGCTTCCCGCAGGAAGAAGTAGTAGCAGATCCCCATGGCCGAGAAGTAGATGATCTGGGAATGTCAGCGGAAACGAGAGGCAAACAGCGCGATTATCACAGAGAGAGACCTCGTTAGATACCTCAGTCTCCGCTCCGTGCTTCCCCAAGAGCGCGGCGCTCCTACGCACCTGCACGAGCGGGTTCCGCTCGAAGAAGACATAGTCCCGCAGTCTGAAGAGCGCGCCGCCCATATTCGCGTGTGACGTTGACGGCGAAAATTACGATTTGCATCGCCTAAATAGAAGCCTCTTTTCAACATGCCTCATTTTGGTTCGCACTTCGATCCCTCTAAATAGAAGATTCGTGTAGCGAAACGTAAGTTGACAGCCTGGTGAATACTCTGAATAGAAGTCCTTCTTCAAATTGAACCGCGGTTCGGATACGAAATGCCAAGTTAACCGCAAAGATCCGGGAAACCACGGTACTTGAGGGGGTTTTGAGGGGGAGGAAGTCAGGAGCAAAAAGCGGCGGAAGAAGGATTTCAAGGTGAGAAGATCGCGGCTTGGATGTCTTCGGTCGTTGGCTGTGCTGTGTGGCTGCTAGCGGCACCGCATGTAGCGCATGAGTCTGTCCCTGTGGCGTGACGAGCTGACCTCTGAATTTTGCTCTTGGCGGTGCTTTCACGACTCCAGGGGCACCAGTAGGAGCTGAGTAATCGGAAATGGCGGACTCGGCGTACTCGTTCAGTTTGACGACTTTCAACCCGTCAGGGAAGCTGCTGCAGATCGAATACGCGCTGAACGCCGTGAACAGCGGTGGCAAGACGTCTCTGGGCATCAAATGTACGTGTTGGGAGAGATTAAGTCGGTATATGTCGCCCGAAATGGACGCTGAAGCCTAACGATAGTTGCGGGGGTCATGCGATGGCGTGAGCAGGCAAGAACGGCGTGGTGATTGCAACGGAGAAGAAGCTTCCCACGATTCTGGTGGACGAGGAGTCGCACAAGAAGATCGCCATCCTGTCGGAGCCCGCAGGCGTCGTGTACAGCGGACTGGGCCCTGATTACCGCGTGCTGGTGCGCAAGGCGCGCAAGAAAGCGCAGACGTATTTCCAGAAGTACAAGGTGCGGAAGCTCTATCTACTTGTTTGGTGGCATGCAGTCGATGCTAATGCAGTGCATTGGTTGGGCTTAATGCGAGTAGGAACACGCTCCGGCGGGCATCCTGGTGCGGGAGATCGCGGCCGTCATGCAGGAGTTCACTCAATCCGGCGGCGTGCGTCCCTTCGGCGTGTCCATCCTGTACGCCGGCTATGATGACGATGGCCCGCAGCTGTATCAGATCGATCCGTCTGGCGCCTACTTCGGCTGGAAGGCGACGGCTATCGGCAAGGACTCCGTCAGCGCCAAGACCTTCCTCGAGCGGGTGCGTTGCTTGCTTTGGAGGTGATGATAGCATGCAGTAAGATGGGGCGCAACTGCTAACTGTTGCAATGGCTATGGCCACAGCGTTACAACGACGACCTGGAGATCGAAGATGCCATTCACACGGCACTGCTGACTCTCCGTGAAGGCTTCGAAGGCGAGGTACGGCCGTGCATCTGTCTTTGTATGGCAGTCAGTGACCAGGCAGCCTAGCTGCTATTGCTTGCTTGCCGTTGCTGATTATTGGCTGCATCGTGTATCGTAGATGGATGAGACCAACATTGAGGTGGGTATCATCAAGGAAGACAAGAAGTTCCACGTGCTGACGCCCGCGGAAGTCAAGGACTACTTGGAGCAGGCCGAATAAGCCGGCGATATCCGCATCAGCATCCTTGTTTTGGACGATTCACGTGGCGTTGGCGAAGCGGACAAACGCACGGGACAGCATTTGGCTTCGGAATCGGAATCCCAAGCGACAGCTAGAGGACGCGGCGGCTCTGTAAAGGGTGAAGGGCAGGCGGCTACAGCATTAACACTTTCGAAATAAACAAGAGCACAATGGAAACGAAAGAGAGGCTGGTGTTTCGGCGAGTATTGAGCTGTACGGTCCTCCTGATGGTGCTATGGGACTTGTGCTCATTGCATTTAGCCACGCGATGAAGCTTGGTGGTAAGCAAAGCCAGCGGCCTGGCCACCCAAATGACCCACACAGTCGACGCGCAAGTTGCGCTGGAAACCGGCGCCCAAAATGTTGAGCCCGGTGTAAAGCTCCAGCATTTGCGTGGCCGTGAGGTCAAAGAGACCGTAGAGCAGCAGCTGATGCAACGCAACCGCGCAGTAAAAGAACGTGGTTAGTAGGGAGCAGGAGAGTCCTCTCGCACGATCTCCACGAGTATGAGCACTCACCTGTTGGTCTGGGTAGAGCAGGCACGACATCGTGAAAATGGCGGAGACGGCGCCACTTGCGCCAATGGAGAACACTAGGCAGTACCGATCAACCAACAGTGGTTAGTACTTCGTCCATACATCACATCTATCACCCCAACTGCATGTTCCCTCACCCCCGGGGTTTCCTCGGACATTCGAGACCAATGCACTCAAAGCGGACGAAGCGGCAGCCGACGTGAAGTACAGCGCCATGAACTTGTCGATCGAGAGCAGCTCCGGCCCGCGGCGGAAGTTGTAGTAGTTCTCTCGGACCATTCCTGCGAATCTGGAGTTCGCCACAGCTTGACTGTACCAGGCTCCTGCGTCATTGTTGCTCGGCGCCAGGATATGCGGCCCAAACTCCCACAGCATGAACATGTTGATGCCAAAGTGCGGGAAAGTGATGTGGCTAAAGGCCGACGTCAATAGCGTGTGGAAGCGCTTGCCGTGGACCACAGCGGTGTATGAACACGCGAAGTGCCGCCACATGAACTGGTGTAGTCGGTTGTTGCGGAACGAGACGCGCCACATCCCGAACACTAGAGTGTTGGCCGCAATCAGCGCTGCCACGGCCGTTTTGTTCTTGTCTTCAAACCACTGGACACGGCACAGCAACGCATTAGTATTCCAGTAATAATTATGCAACACAAAGAAAACATCGTACTGGTTGGTCGAGTCGACGTCCCGTTCCGCGGGAGTAGAAGTCGTCCACGTCCCCATTGTAGCAATGCTTGATCTGCCCCATGAGTTCGCCATCGGCTTCGTCATGGTTCAGCAGTGAGGTGACCACGACGCCGCCGGAGATTAGCCCCATACTCGCAGTGAGAACGCGGTCGTGGTGGAATGAGCGCGATTGCAGCAGGGATTTCTGTTGCTGCTGGCGCGCGATCACGCGCAAGTTGCTGCCGCGAACTGCCATGGCATTCACATGCGATGCGTATGGCGCCATGTTACTGCGCCAGCACACCCTGCTGCCCGTCCTGGCTAGCGCATGCGGGCCATGAAGAGCGGCCGTCCGCCCGCCGATCACCCTCAGCATCTCGATCGACGGAAATGACAAGCTTCCCTCCGGAAGACGTTACCGGAAGTACCGGTATCCAGTGGTGATGATAAGTTTTCCGTAGCGTATCAAATGACTGCACTATCTTTGAATTGGATAATTCTGCCTGGAATTGGTTCGTCAATGATGGCGTGAATATGCCTCGAATTATTCACAAACGGGTCGGTTGACGGATAGGGAACCGTCACTCTGCCCATTCCGATATAATTCCGGCGGGTTTCGGCAAATCCGGTCACAATTTCGCTGGAATTAGTCCCTGACATAAAACCCGCTGTCTGAACCCAGCCCAGAATTAGGGCGGAATTATTTCAAAATTGAATTGGATTTAGGCCTGAATAAGGACCGCAAGAAAAGTGAAAAAGAGACAATAAATGAATTGCACCAACTCAGAAACATTCACTCTGCCCTTGCGTGTTTCCCTTTGAACCTCGTCATTTTGACTGGCGCATTTTGCGTGCGCGCATCAGCCGCCACTTCCGCATTCGAGTTGCTCCATGGGCGACAGCTCCAAACCACCCGGTGCCGCGGCCAACCCGTCTGCCCCGCTGCCCTTCGTCACGCTCACGGATGGTGGCAGCTTCGAGGTCGCGCCGGAAGCTGTCGCGTACTTGCAGCAGATCCGCGGCGACATCGCCGTGGTGGCCATTGCGGGGCTGTACCGCACGGGCAAGTCGTACTTGCTGAACCTGCTGCTTGGTCGCGACCGCGCCGAAGAAATGTTCGATGTGGGGGCCACGGTGAACGCGTGCACGAAAGGCATCTGGATCTGGGGCCAGCCGGCGGGCGAACAACAGCATGCGGCCTTCAGGCACCTGAGCAAAGACACCACAATTGTGTTCATGGACACGGAAGGGTTGGGCTCCACGCAGCGCTCGCAGACGCAGGACACGCGCATCTTCGCATTGGCGTTGCTGCTGTCGTCGTTGTTCATTTACAACAGTCGTGGTGTGATTGACTCGAGCGCCATCGAAGATCTGTCGCTGGTGGTACACTTGACCAAGTACATCCAGACCAAGGCGCGTGCGACACAGGGCGTCGATAGCAACGAAGACAGCGAGCTGTCAGCTTTCTTTCCTGATTTCTTGTGGGTAGTGCGCGATTTCACGCTCCAGCTTGAGGAGGATGGCCGGAAGGTGACCCCGCGCGATTACTTTGAGAGCGCGCTCAAGCAGCAGCCTCCCCTGACCGACGAAGTCGTGCAGAAAAACCGCATTCGCTCGTTGTTATCGACCTTTTTCCCATCACGTGACTGCGTAACGATGGTGCGTCCGCTGACCGATGAAACGCTGCTTCGCGATCTCATCAAGCAGCCGTACGACTCGCTGCGTCCGAAATTCCGTGAGCAAATGAGCGCGTTGAAGAGCAAATTGTCCTTGGCCCTGAAGCCCAAAACCGTCATGTCCAAAGTGCTGAATGGCGCGATGTTGGTTTCTCTGGCGGAGAACTATGTGGCGGCCTTCAACAGTGGATCGAGTCCAGTCATCACGTCGGTCTGGGACCGCGTTCTTGAATCTCAGTGCGACCAGGCACTTGAATCCGCGAAAGAGCTCTTTCAAACCGCCATGGAAAAGGGCATTGCGGAAAAGATGAGTACGTCATGTGCATGTGCATTTCCTTATCGTTTTTCTTCTTCTGATTTTTGTGATACGATTCGATTTGAGCAGGTCACTCGATGCAGAAACTGCCACTGGAAGACGCTGACTTGACTGCGATCTATGAAGAAGCGCGCCAAGCTGCAGAGAAGGAGCTTGCGCGGGAAGATATTACAGCTTACTCATCGATCGAGACGTACTTGCTCCAGCTGTCGGAGTACATGCTTGCAAGTCTGCAGAGCAAGTACGCTGAGAACGATGTGCTCTCAGCATCCTACAACAAGAATCTGCTCCAGGAGTTATACAAACCCAAGGAAGAATCACTCGACGATCCAAGCTCAGGCGCAGATGACGGTGCCCAGCTCTTGCAAGATCGATTGACTACTTCCTGCGATGCCCTTGACGAGGTCATGATAAAGTACAATGCTCAGGCGATTGGTCCGAGCAAGAGCGTGGTCCTGAACACCTTCCTCGCTGAGAAGCTAGTTGATGGTCTTTTCGAGTGGGGCACTGTGGTGAAGACATTCTTTCGAGCGAAGGCGTCCAAGCTGGAAGGTGACATCGCGTCGACCCAACAGACCTTGCGAACTGTCGAAGGGAAAGTACGTGCAACACAGGAGGTGCTAGCGCAACAAAAGGTGTCGTATGAGAGAGCGCTTCAATCGATTGGGGAACGGATCACGAGCGAGCGGAGCACTCTTCGCGACGAAATTGAGAGCAATCAGGCGGAAATTGGCCGAACGCAGCTTCAGGTTGATCGTTTGACTTCTCTTCATAAGGAGGCTCTCGATCATCTGGACGCCCAACTCGAGGAAGCGAAAGAAGAACGGAAGCGCATTGAGAGCAATGCCCAAGACGCCGAAGCTCGCCGCGAAAGCGAGCAGCAAGAAGCGAATCGCCAGCTGCTGCAAAGTGAACGCAACTTCCACACGGAAGAGAAGGGACTGCTGCAAGGTCAACAGCAGTTCTTACAAAAGGTCCTCGAGCTGGAGCATCAACTGAGTGAACAAGATGCAGAGCACATGAAGGAAAGATTTCGCCTCGAGAAGGAGAATCAACACGAGGTCTCCAAGTTGACGCTCCAGCATCAAGATGAACAGGAAGAGCTGAAGGAAGGGGTGATTCGGGTAACGCCTATCTGCCAACTGAATTGTGAGGGAGGGGGTTATGTGGTGAACTGATGGATTGCCGTTTTATTGTCGTGCTTGCAGGAAATTCGTGACCTGAAAAGCCAGCAAGATGAGGAACTCAGCGCTCTCCAAAGTGAAGTAGAGGACAAGCAGGCGCTTCTATCTGCGCTGCGCGAGCAGCTGGAAACAAAAGAAGCTGAGGCTGCGCGGAAAAAAGCGAAGGCTGGTCAATTGTTTGGCGGAGAGGAGTGCGCGGTGCAGTGAGGACATACTCTCCTTGTTGCGGAGTAGTTGTTTGGTGGTGTTTGCATCTCGTCGCTCGTATAACGACCATTTCATTGAAGTTTACAAGTGAATCGGACTATGTAGCGTGTTGCTCTGCTATAGGCTTCTCGCGCCACCAGGCATGGCAAAAACATCGTGAGCCGATGAGCGCTTTGAACAGTAAGTGAACTGTACGGGCAATGGGATCGGAGTTGCTCAAGTGATGTCGGGTACTAAGTCTTTGTATTTGTGCTTTTAGTGGTTATATATGGGAGCATCCTTGCTCCTCGTGAACTTACTTTCGAGTTGTCGACAGATGTGGAACGGGGAGGGGACATGCTTTCCATCGTTCAAAATGCCTCAGCGTATACATGATGTCCAGCTGAGTTGCCGGCTTGTGCAGCGAGAATTTCCTTGAGTTGCTTCGTGACGTGCCGAGCCGCGCAAATGAAAATTGCAGGCGGGCAGTCAGAGTCTGCGCAGCATTGCGTAGCCGCCTCACCCAACAGTTGTGGCCAATCTGGACGCGAAAACCTCAACTGGATGCAGGCTGGCAGCGGGTGTGGCGTCTTCGCGTCAACTTCTTGTGGAACGGGCGGCGCCAGAAATTTGTCGGGGGCGGAATCGGTGGCTGTCAAGTGCAAGGAGAAGTGCAACGCGTTCGCGTACATCGGGTGTGAGAGCACGTCTTGGAACTCGACGAGGGTGCTCATCAGCCACTGAAAACGCTCGATCTCCCTCGTGGACCACACGAAAACGATTTTCTGAACGCGGCTGGCACTTTCTCCTCGACCGCCGGTGGTCGTAACAGTTGCGCGGCGCCAGGTGTGGAGAACGTGGCGCAAGAGCGACAGGAACGGGGTGACGCCGATGCCCGTGGAGAGGAAGACCAGAGCTTCATAGCGCTCGTAGAACTGCGTCGAGGTGCCCATGGGTCCGTCCAAGTACACGGCGGGAAGCTGCTTCTCGAGCACTGCCCTGTACAGTGCTGACGTCCAGTCCCAGACCGCGCGAATGTAGATGTGAATATGCTCGTCATCCGGTGCAGAAGACACGCTGAACGGATGCCACTCGAGTCGGGAAATCGCTGGAGCTGCCAGGAACACAAACTGCGGCCACAAGTCATGAAGCGAACGCTCTGTTGGAGTCATCGAGGTCGGGTCGGAGGGTCACTAGCGTCAGGCAAAGGGATGGAGAGCAACACGTACCATCCCAGGCTTGAAAGCGCGCTCAAAGCCGACGGGTTTTGACAGGTACAGGATGAGGGTATCACCCTGGTGCTCAAAGTTGACGATTTGAGTCTTGGACCACGAACCCGGCAACCGTTTCCGGCGCTCGTCCAAGTAGATGAGCATTGGAAGTGCGATCCAGTACGGCGCTTGGATGTGGTTCACCAAGCAGTCAGCACCGTGGATCTATGTGCCAGCACCAACAGCAAGAAGTCAGTGAAGCCACGATCAAACCTTCCAAGCACAAGACGAGCATGTACCAGAAGCAGCACCAAGAATGGAATGAACACAAGGTGGGCGACGGCAAAGGTGTTGAAGCAGCGCACTCGAGCGCACGGGAGACAGAACGGCAGTGCGATCAACACGCACACGAGCATCACGAGGCCAGTCCACATTGGCAGCGCACCCAGCAAGCTGGTCGGCGAAGCATCACGCAGGACTGGAAGATGGTGATATGCCGACGTCTTCCACTCATCCAACGAGCAGCCGCGAATCAAGATGACGATCAGAATCCAAGCCACCGAGTGTGTGAGCGAGGCGAGAATCACGACCGAGCCGGCGATTTTGTGGAACGCGATGTGTTTCTCCACCGGTGAGTGGAAGGAGGTCATTGCAGCAAGAGGAATTCTGGTCACGACGACACGAACTCTCCCTACCAGGCGATAGCACACGGACAATAGCGCCAGCACGCAATTGATCAAGACCAATTCAGCGCTGCCTTTCGCCAGACTCGGCCAGTACCCAACCACAGGGTCTTTCGCGAAGCACTTGAATCGCCAGGCGAACGCCACCACGTTCAACACCGCGTAGCCCACCAACCACATCAAGTCGGCTCGGTGTCGTCTCCACATCGCTCGGACTCGCTGCTGGATACCCTCACGCGCCGTAGCCACGGCACTCGCGTCTTCCAACTTGGGCGTCAAAGGAGTAGCATACCATCCTGGAAGGTGATCTACGTCGTCGCCGGACACTTGCTGGTCTTTCCAACCCTGCGGGTAGTATGTAAGGCGAACATGCGCGGCTGGTACGTCACTCACCACGCCATGCTTGTCCGTGGAAACCATGGAGGGAAGAGCCACGCGGCTAGTTCGCGAATGACGACTACATGGCCTTCGATGGCCAAGACGCCCGACAGCGAGGTACGAGTCTTATCCATTGTCCCTCACTAAGCACGTGCAATCCGGGAGTCAGGTGACTAACTGTCTTGCTCCTTCTAGACCCATCCGTCATCACCCCGTCAATCATCGCCATTGAGCACTTCAGGTACTGATTGATTTTCATTGTTGACTGGCTGTGGTTGTTCAGGGCTAGTTCTAACGAGCTAGGCGTATGCCATCGGACGACATCCCTCCACCTGACGATGATGGCAGATCCCCGCTCATCAATCGCGCAAGCTCTTCCTGAAACTTCGCCTCCACCTCCTCCAGACTGCGTCGCTTCTGCTCTTGAAGCAATTTGATCTGCTCTTCCAGCGTCTTCGATGAGCCCCGAGCAGCCTCAGCCTGCCCAAACAGCTCCCCGGCACTGCCAGTGCTCACCGCCGAGTCCTGAGAGGACGTACTCCCATCTGAAATTGCTCTAGTCGCTGGACGCCGCGACTTATTCAACGGCGACAGACTGCCAGTAGTGCCGTCGAGGGTACGATCCTGCCGCGAGCCGTACAAGAAGCGCTGGAACTTGCGCTCCCACCTCACGGCTTCGACCTCCTGAATGGTGGCCACGCGGTCCGTCAACGTTTCCAAGCGCATCAGCAGGTCGCGATGCAGCGTTTCGATCTCGACGCTCGAGTCGCGGTCGAAATGGCTCGTCGGGTCCCATCGCAAGTAGTAGTGCGACCAGAAACCCAGCGCCTTCATCGCACAGGACGGCACGAGCACATCCTCAAAGGACGCAAGGGCTCCGTATCGACTCGTTTCGTCCCCTTCAGACACCACGTCGCCATCCGAGGCGTTCCACAGACTGTCCGAAGACAAGGGCGGGCGCTCTACTGACGACATAAACAGTGACGTTAGCGACGATCGAGACTTTGGCGTGGAAGTCCTTGCGGCAGAAGCTGGTTCGTCTTCTGCAGTTCGCCGAACAAGATGCAATGACCGAGAGCGTGGAGGTGCCGGCGGTGACATGGGGAAGTTGGCGAGGGCGGACGCCTCCAGCGGCTGAGGAAACGAAAAGCCCGAATCCAGATCGCGAACGAGTTTGTGGAAGCAGGACGGTGGCTGCTGCAGCATGTCGAATTCGTCATCGTCATCGGAGCTACCGATGTCGGTGTAGCCCAGCGGTGAGTCGTAATTGTCATCACGATGGCGCTGCAGCTCACGCATGAGCTGGGCATGCGTTGATTGCAGAGCATCAGTCACTTTCGTGTCCCCAGCGCCGTCTCTGGAGTGTGATGGCGATGAAGCGACAGCAATTGTGCTCCCATACGTCATCGACGACGGACTGGAGCATGGTGACGAGCCATTCGATTGGACGAAAACGCCTCTCGCCTTCTTGTAGTCCTGGAACTCATCGACCAACGAGTGGACCTCGCAGTCGTCGTGGGTCATAAGAGGGATCATAGGGATCTCCTCGTCGGATTTGTCGGCCAATGACCGCTCAAAGCATTGCCGTGTCGCCGTGACGCTGGCCTTCCACTTCATGCGCGGGGCGTCCTGAGGTTGGTAAAAGGGGTTGGCAATGACCGCGCGATCCACCGTATTGAGAAACGACCAGAGTGACTGTGTGGGATGGAGCGCTTCTTGCTCCACGCGCTCGCGCTGACAGTCGTACAGGAAGGTGCCGAAGCGACACGAGTACAGGTGGTCGAGGATGAGCATGAGGTAGCGCTCGTTGAACTCGAAGGCGCTCGGGAACTGCGTCAGCACTTGCCACACGCAGTCAATCCACTGCAAAAACACCGGCGAAGTCTCGGAGGACCCGTTGCTGGAGCCGTGGCCCGTTCGATCGCGGAATTTGTGGCCAAAACTGCACCATTCCTTCTCGATGAGCACCTCAAACCCGTGAATTGTGCGGTAGTACGGGTCGATCAGCAGCTCAGCAAGTGCTGTAAGCTGCGCAGTGCGGTCCCATCCATCGCTGCAATGGACCAGCACGCTGGACTTTTGCTCTTTGACGATACGCACGATCTCCACAGCCGAGTCCAGGATCCGAGAGATGTGGTCCAGCCAATGGGTCGAGGCCAACTGGTCCAGCCACTTGTCGTTGCTCTGCTTCGTGGTGCACAGATCCATGAGTTTGTGGTAGCTTTTCCGCATCGTGTGGATGTTCTCGATGCCCATGAAGATGAGTTTGCACTCGGTCAAGACCAGCGACGACTCCATCGTCTCCACAAGCTGTCGACGGCCTTCGTCCTCTTCCTGATCGACACCGTTGGCGGAGTTATCAGGTAGAAGAGCTTCCCCATTAATGGAGACCCCCGCCGTGCCTGCAGTCGACGTGGATGCCATGGAACTAACAGAACGTGCTGCTGCTGCAGCAGCCGCGGCGGCTTCTGCTGCCGCCGTTCTCTCCGACGCGACCATGTCGGCGTACTTCAGCGAGGCTGTGGCATGCCTCGTCTCATAGTGTTCGGTGAGCTCGTACCCGGCACGACCCACGGTCTTCTGCGCCACGGCATTCTTCCAGGGCCGCGCATCGATGATCACAAGCTTGCTGGACGACGGATTGGTGGCTGCGATCGCTTGGATGAGGAAGACGTCCTTGTCGCATTGCTTCTGTCCGAGACCCACGAGTGGTTGGCTGCTTCGACAGATCACTGACCCCGTGTGTCGATCGCGCCATGAGAGCACGGGGATACGCCCTTTCGAGCGGAACTTGGACGCCACCAGCAACACGCTGTCCGACACGGAGGTCGGCACGGCCAACACCGATGGGTACGTTGGACAGAGCTCGTACTTGTCATTGCTCTGACTCAGCCGCCACCTACTGGACGAAGAAGAGATGCCCATACGCTGGAACTCTGCCACGGAGTCGTAGAGTCCCCAGCCATCCACCGCTCCATCGACTCCGTCGAATCTTTCCAACGAGAACTTGGCGAACTCGTCCACTTTGCCCTCCGGCTCGCCCAGTGCATGCATCCGCACGAGCGAGAACGTGCGGTCGAACAGACTGAAGGTTTGCTTGGAGACTAGTCCGTCGAAGAGGAACTGGACACGACGGAAGTCCTTCCCGACCACTTCAAGCAGCCCGCTGTCCGTCTCCACCATCTCCTTCCGCTTCACACGCTCGATGGACACGAGCGGGATGGCCTGATAGGCCGCTACGGCCTCTGTGCACAGGTCGCTCGCGTACGGGAGCTCGTCTTCGCGCACACTGTGCTTCAGATTGATACTCAAGTCCATTGACGGGCGAGAATCGACCACATCACCGTCTGCTACCGACGCGGACGACGGACTGAAGACGAGGCGGTAGTTGGTCACGAACAGCGTGCCGGTATGCTCGATCCGGTCCAAGAAGCGCACGCGCACATTGTCATTGCGTACTAACACCGCTTCACCCGTCAATGTCTGGAGGAAATAGTCGCCGCCACTGGCAGCATCTTCACTCCCAGCACGTTCCCGCTCCTCATAGAGAAGACTGGAGGAGTGGTCGAAGCCGGAGGAGGAAGGTCGTCGTCGAGGTCCATTGGATGTCAAGAGATCCGACGGTTCCCCACTCAACGCGAAGTCTCCGAACGCCCGAGAACCGTCCGATGGGAACGATTCATTCAACCCATTGGCCTGTGCACCGTCCGCCGTCGACAGGACGTGCGACTGCGTTCCCCATTGCTGCGTCTGTGGCTGGTGGAGATGACGGTATCGCGTGCCGTCCGTCGACGAGAAGAATCCGCGACTATCTCGCTCTCGTTCGCCGGAATCGCTGTGTCTTCTGGGTTGATAATGCCGCGCTTGTCGCTCCTGCACCATCTTCGCGTGCGCCTTCTTGGCTGCCACGCAGCATTTGCCACAAACACGTACAGGCGCGAAGAAACCCGAGCCAACGAGCGGCATGCGCGCCGACGAGCAAGCGTCGCAGAAGACGTTCCCACAACGACGGCAGTGATGACGTCGCAAGACCAGCGAGAAGTAGGCTTGGCAGTGATAGCACTTCTCCGCCAGACTGTCAGGTACCCAGGCGACTACGTTGCGGCCGCCATGTCGATGGCGCCGCTGCTGTTGCAGCTTCTCTCCGGGCGCCGATCGCGGCGCCCCACTGGTTTGGACGGACAGTCCGCGGGCACGTGCATGTCTGGACGACGCCGAGCGCTTCTTGCTCATCGGTTGCACTGGCGAAAGCGGCAGCGATGCACCGGCAGCGTCGGGCTGTGCGCGCGCGTGAGGGGCGGAGAGCATGAGACGACGGCGGTGCCGAGACGGCGGGAGGAGTGGGAGCGCTGCCTTGGCTGAGCGGCCGCGATGGAGGCGGCGCTCGTGGTGCTGGACGCCTCGGTAGGTCGCACTCGACATGAAGAAGATGGACGCGAGGAGCGTTCTCTCTGAGAACTCTGATATTTGTTTTTTGTGATAATCCTGGGAATATCATAATATTGCGAAATGGTGTGGTCCACCCCCTATTTTGTGAACTGTGTGAAGCGGAAAATAGAGTGATTGCTGTAAAACCTCCGAAATGACATAAACATTGATGGAATGATATTGTGTGAAATATGGGGATTTATGAACCGAACCCCTAATAATGAAGCCTTGGAGAAAACTTTGAACCTGTGACGTACAATTATAGAGCGCTTCTTCGGGTTAGAGAGCAGAGGCTTCGTCCAGCTGTCATCATGGTCTCTTATTCCAACTTGGAATGGGAGACCATGGTGCCAGCAGTCCTGGCCCAGAGCAACATTTCCTGCCAGCTGCAGCGCCATGGCCTCTGCTAGGACATCCTCCGGTGGAGTCGATCGTTGTCCATGACACTTGTACAGCATGCACGTCTTGTACTGCATTTACCTTTATACTAGACCCTGAATCCACCCTTATTTTGGGCGAAGCGCTCTTTTGGGCGTCGCGGTCGCACCGACATCCGTGGGACGTTGCGTTGCAGATATGCAAATGGGCGTGGCTGATCATCGCGACGAAGCCTTCGGAGACTGCAGCCAAACGACGAGAAGACGGCTCGGGACGACGCGAAGAACAGCACAGGCTTCCCACGAGACATCGGCGCAGCAGCTCACATCGGAATCTCCCTCTTCTGACCCGTAGAACCGGAGCTACACCCTCTTGAAGATGAGTGACGACACGACGTTGGAGTCCATTCTGGTGGACGAGGAATACTTGGCCAGCGCCAACAGCAGCGACGTGGAGCGGCCACGGCTACGTTTGCCGGTTCCCGTGGCTTCTACGGCTCCGCGCGAGTCGCGACGCGCCAGTATCGACGCCTATGACGCGCGCGAAGACCATTTCGGCCGCGTTGACGACGAAGACGATGAAGAAGATGAAGATGACGGCCCGGAAGGCCGCGAAGACGACGAGGACGACGAGGACAACGAAGAAGCGACGCAAAGCGATCCCGAGGACGAGGACGAGCGCCATCATCTAAGCGTTGAAACATCCGGAAACGACAGCAGAAGCACCTTCAACTCGGCGCTGAGGTCACCGCCGCGATCGCTTTCCTCTCGCAATAGCTTCCCCTTTGACGAAGACGACGTGGTGGAGATGAACGCACGAGAGCAGGAGCTGCTGGTCAACATCCAGGAGCTCCAGCGTCAGCTTTCCATGGTGCAGATCCAGACGGACAAGCCGCAGGAGGAGATCGTGCCGCCGATGATGGATGCTCGTCACCGGCTGATCATGGTGTCCAACCGCTTGCCCATCTCGTTCCAACGCAATGAAGCTACAGGCGAATGGAGCTTCTCTATGAGCTCTGGCGGATTGGTGACCGCGCTTAACGGCATCCGCGACCAAGTGCCGTTCATCTGGGTCGGCTGGTTGGGCGAGGAGATCCCACACGATGAACAGAGCAAAGTACGGGAGAAACTGGCGCGGGAGTTCAATTGCGTGCCTGTGTTCCTGTCCAAGGAGATCGCAGCGCGGTACTACAACGACTTCAGCAACGACATCTTGTGGCCCATTTTCCACTACGTGCCGCTGCCACTATTCCGTGCCGGCAGTGAGAAGAAGTTCGATTTCCGTCAATGGGACGCCTACAAACTGGCCAACAAGCGGTTCGCTCAAGCTGTACACCAAGTGTATCGTGAAGGAGACTTCGTATGGGTCCACGACTACCACTTGATGATGTTGCCGTCGCTGTTACGTGTCCGTCATCCACGTTGCAAGATCGGCTGGTTCCTGCATACGCCGTTCCCGACTGCCGAGATGTACCGCATGCTGCCGGTCGGAAGGGAGATCCTGGAAGGACTGCTAGGTGCTGACCTATTGGGTTTCCATACGTACGACTACGCGCGGCACTTCATCTCGGCTTGTGCTCGGGTTTCCGGCACCACGTCGTCGCCTAAAGGCATTGAACGAGACGACCACTTCTCGGCCGTTGGAGTGTTCCCTATTGGCATCGACCCCGAGCACTTTGACGAGATTTTGACGGCGGAAGTGACCCAGAAACGAATCCAGGAGCTGAGTGTGAAGTTCGCAGGCTGCAAGATCGTCATTGGCGTGGATCGCATGGACTATATCAAGGGGATCCCGCACAAACTGCTGGCCATGGAGCGGTTCTTGGCCATGTATCCCGAGCGGCGGCAAGATGTGATCCTCATCCAGATCGCTGTGCCGTCCCGTACAGGTGTCCAGGAGTATCAACACTTGGCTGGCAGTGTGAATGAGATGGTGGGGCGTATCAACGGACGGTTTGGCACGCTCACACACTCGCCGGTGCACTATATCCACCGATCAGTGGCCCCCAGCGAGCTTGTGGCGCTGTATAACATGGCTGACGTGTGTCTCGTGACCTCCATCCGCGACGGGATGAACCTCGTAAGTCACGAGTACGTCATGTGCCAAAGTCGACCTTGTGAACCACGACGAGAAGGACCAGGCGTCCTTATCCTGAGTGAGTTTGCCGGCAGTGCGCAGTCCCTATCAGGTGCCATCCGTGTGAACCCGTGGAACACGAGCGACATGGCAAACGCATTAAGTTATGCTCTAGCCTTGCCGCTGATGGAGCGTGAGTACCGCCAGACGAACCTCTACCGCTATGTGAAGACCCACACGGCCAGTTTTTGGGGCCGAAGCTTCCTCTCCGACTTGGAGGAGGCCGTCTCGCGGCCAGCGACGACGGTTAAGAAACTGGTGAAGCTGCCGACGGTCGAAGTACTGGCTGCTTACGCTCGAAGCTCTCGTCGACTGCTGGTCTTGGACTACGAAGGCACTTTGCTGGATGATCCGGTGCCAACGGGAGCTTCTTCGCAGCAGCGGGCGACGTTGGCGGCGCCTAAGCCGGTGGTGAAGCGTCTTGTGGAAGCGCTGGCCAATGATCCCAAGAACACGGTGGTGCTGGTAAGTGCGCACGAACGTAGCGTGGTCGGCAGTTGGCTGACGGATCGTCGGGTCGGAGTCGTGGCGGAATCCGGCTACTTCTACCGACTGCCGAATGAGGATGCCTGGCAAGTCATGACGGAGGACACTGACCCGTCCTGGAAGAAGGTCGTGCGTCCGATCATGCAGTACTTCACGGAGCGTACGCCGGGCAGTCGCATCGACTCGAAGGAGAGCTCGTTGACCTGGTATTACGGCGAGACCGACCCAATCTTTGGCCCCATGCAGGCGCGCGACATGCAGGTGAATCTGGAAGACGTGCTGTGCAATCTGCCGCTGGAGGTGGTGCAAGGTCCGAATCGCGTGGAGGTGCGACTGCAAGGGGTGACCAAGACGCTGTTGCTGGATGAGGTACTTGAGAAGTTCCGCCCTCAATCTGCGGCGGAAGCGCAACGCGAGGACATGCAGCAGCTGGACTTTGTGTTCTATGCCGGCAATTGTCTCGAGGATGAGGAGCTGTTCACGTATTTCAAGGAGCACATGGAGCTGGCCAGGAAGGAGGAGCCGCCGCTGCAGTCCCCAAACGAAAGTTCTGGAAGTGACGCGCCGTCTGCGCCGAGTGAGGTTGCTACTGAACCAACGTCGGCGTTGACAAAGCGTGCGAACGTCTTCACGTGCCACATCGGACCCAACAAGACGGAGGTACGAGGCTGAAACAGATTTCGCTTGCTTGACTATCCTCGCTTGCTAACGACTTGTCTCTTTCACTCAGGCCATGTTCCATTTAGAGCGCCCTTCGGATCTGGCTCGGATGCTGCGAGGTACGAGTTACTATGAGCTTGTCTCCATCTGGTGCATTGTCGTCGACGATTGTCGTTAACCTTTGGTGGCATTTGGGCTGGGCTTTTGCGCAGCGCTGGCAGTCCACAGTCGCGACGGCTACGCTTCCGGGGCGTCCGAAGAGCCCGCGGTGCCTTCCAGCGAGGCGTCGTCAGCAGCAGGCAGCAGCTCGTTCCACGTGTCGGCGTCGATGCCGTCGCTCTCGGCGTTGGGCAAGTGAGACGGGTCCAGTCAGACATGGCTTCACTTTTGGATACTTTCTCGGTGTACCGTATATCCAGCTCTATTTCCGATTCCATTAAGTTCGCTGTCATGTGGATGCTAAGTACGGGTTTCACTTTTGTGACCTCTTCTTTCGTGTGGTGCACGTCAAACGTTCCCGATCGGACCACCGGACGCTGGCCCTCTGTCCCGAAGGAGTAACGGCCGCTTGCTCCCACTTCGCGCTGGCGTTCGCTCGTTAGGAGCTCTTGAGGTTTGTATGGCATCCGTGTTCAGCATGAGCGCGTGCCTCCCTGACCATCTTCTCGCTACAACCCAGACCGACGCCGTGTTCCACCCGTCCGTCTGGATTTTCATCGGATTGTGGCGCGTCGGGGAGTGCTCTCCCTCTGACCAGATGTGACAAATATGCTTTTCCACAGGTGCTTTCGGATATTTTATCCTCAATAAACCCGACGAGATTCAACAGGATATGGGATATCAGAGGGAGTACGCTCTATTTCCGTCGAGCCAGGTGTTGGACTGGCGTCGCCGGGTTGCCTTTACCCAGTCAGCTTCGAGATGGTGGGACTGGGTAGAATAGACCAAGCTTCACGTCGATCCGGCGCCGCTTGCCTGTCCAGTTCCCAATTGGCCGCGTGGACGTCAGCCGCTCCGCGCCTTCAGCCCAAGAAGCACCAGAACCTGCTCGCCATGTGTCCGCTGCGCTACATCCTGCTGCTGCTGTCGCTGCTGGTGGCCATGATCGGCCTGTCGCAGGCCATGACGGAGCCGGAGATGTCGGCGCTTACGCAGGACGGGGAGGACGAGAAGTCGGGCAGCGGCAAGGCCGGCGGCAAGAAGACGACGCTGCGCACGCTCGTGGACATGCTCAACGGCAAATATTTATACGACGCCTGGAAACTCAGCCGTGGCACGCAGATCAAGGCCGAATGAGGCTGAACGGCGCCACCAGATCGAAGACGGACGAGGAATCGAGCGAGAAACGACCGAGCAACGAGTCACGGGACGGAAGAAGCTGCGATTGGTCGCGTCCAGATCGAGAGCGAGATATGTGTCAATAGATCACTTTGTAGATGGAGTCGCGTCGGAAACCAGGTAGCGTGAGGCCTTAATGATGAATGAAAGCTGTCGAGTCAGACAGGAAAGCGAACTGCACAACGTCGTCTGCTCTTGGCGGTCATTTCTCGTCACAAACCTGGAAGAACGAGCCCTCGGCGAGCAACGTCTAGCAGTATATTTCTCGATGTCATGCGTCTCTTGCCTTCTTCCTACTCTGGACGTTGGCAGACGTTCCCGGAGTTCACAATGAGCGGCTGACTGGCCGACTTCTCTGTGAGCGGCACGATCTCCTCGTCCTTCCGCATGGCGCTGCGCTGCGGGTCCGTGATCTGCACCTCGAACCGCGGGACGGCCTCGCCCTCGCCCTGCTTCGCGCGGCCCTGCACGATGTGGTGCAGCAGCATTCCCTCGGCCTCGTCGATGCCCTTGACGAGCTCCGCGATCGTCTCCTGGTCGTTAACCGCGCTGTTCGCCGCGAAGTTCTCGCGCAGCGCCACGCGGGCCTGCTGCAGCGCGTAGTCGTCGCCGCGGAAGGCCTGCCGACTCGCGCGTAACAGCCGGCGGTAGCCGCCCAGAACCTGCACTCGCGCGCTCATGCTTGCTGTCCACTTCGATGGAGCTTCTCGCGCTGTCCAGCTTCGCCACTCAAGCGATCACCATGAGGCTTAACGTAAGATACCGGAATGCAATAATGGCGTTCCCTCGCTTTACGCACATGTGCCATCATGCTCGTCATGAATAGGATTCGATTCCCTGGGTTTTAGGAACACGATAGTGACCAGTCCGTCACATGCAGTCTTCACCCCTCAAGACCATGCATTTCCCTCGGTTTAATGCCTTCTTCTCCTTTCGCCTGGTGTCACAACCTGAGACGTTATGGTGACGCCGCGGGTCCTCCTCATCCCCTCTCACCGTTACCGCTCCATTTGAAAACCCGCGGACTCTCGACCATGGACGCGCTGCTGGACCTCGTGGGCGGCGACTTCCGCGTGCTGCTGGGCGTGGTGCTGGTGGCGGGCACGACGCTGCTGCTGCTGCTCTCGAGCCTGCAGCCGCGTGCCAAGGCGCTAGTGACGCTGCAGCCGCCGACGGAGGTGGGCGGCTCGCCGCCTACCGTCCACCTGCCCCTGGTGGAGAAGGAGGCGCTTTCTCACGACACGCGGCGCTTCCGCTTCGCGTTGCCGTCGCCGCAGCACGCGTTGGGACTTCCTGTGGGACAGCACATCTCTCTCCGCTATACGGACGACCAGGGGAAGCTGGTGATGCGCTCGTACACGCCCGTCAGCTCCGACGACGCGCTGGGTTACGTGGATCTCGTGGTCAAGGTGTACTTTAAGAACGTGCACCCGAAGTTCCCGGATGGCGGCAAGATGAGTCAGTATCTCGAGGGAATGACATTGGGCAACACCATTGAAGTTTCCGGTCCCAAGGGCAAGTTGGCGTACATGGGCAAGGGCGAGATCCACATCAAGCATCGCGCGCGGGACGTGGTCCCGGAGGTCCGGAAGGCCAGCAAGATCGGCATGATCGCGGGCGGCACGGGCATCACACCCATGCTGCAGATCGTGCGGCGTGCGCTCCAAGACCCCGAGGACAAGACGGAGTTCTTCCTGTTGTTTGCCAACCAGACGGAGGCCGACATCCTCTGTCGCGACGAGATCGATGCCATGGCGGCCGCCCACGCCAATGTCCACGTGTGGTACACGCTCGATCGCGCCGACGACAGCTGGAAGTACTCGGTGGGCTTTGTTTCGGCGGAAATGATGAAGAAGCACCTGCCGGAAGCCGCTG
>MBAC02000100.1:0-18832 GCA_001712635.2 Nothophytophthora sp. Chile5
TCGACACCTTGGACACTCACCTGAACGTTTTCCGCCGAGCAGTTGGAGTCGGCGACACTGGTGGATGGAGCCGGTGTGATAGGCAGCACGGTTGGGACATCCGTGGCTGCATCAGTTGCAGCAGGTAGCTCCGTCGGAGCGTCGGTGGCTGCATCAGTGGCGGTGGGTTGCTCGGTCACCGGAGCATCGGTGGGGGCGTCGTGAGTCTTGCAACCGTAGACGCCAGACGCAACGACGCCGCAGTAGGAGCCGTACGGGAGTCCCGACTGAACATCCGGGCAGGCGCCAGTGCTGTAGGTGGCGATGCAGGGCGTTCCAACGACGCAGAACACGCCGTTCACGCCTTCGACACTCATCTGCTGCTCCCCGTCAGCGCAGGAGACGGCTCCAACGGAGGAGCTGGCCGTGGCCGCGAGGGCAGAAGCGAACAGAAAAGCCTTGAACATTGCTTGCAGTGGGTGGGTGGACTTGGGCGTGCTGTGGCGCTGGTGAGTTGCGGAATGACTTTGAGAGATCCCGAGGCGCGGCGAAGGCGAGGTGCCACGCGTGTGGTATGAATAGCTCGGACGTGAAGCCTGTCCGTTGCGTTTGTGTTTCTTGCCGCCATCTCAACGGACCTGCTGGCGTGAAACTCGAAGAGCTATTTTGATCGGCATGAGATGTGGCGAAGGGGAAGTATCGCGGTGGCATGGGGCCCCGCAGTCTCTGGGGTGGCGGAGGGTCAAGAGGGTCAAGGCTATCGTTGTCGGGGCGAACATTCTCAGAAGAAAGCGCGTTCGGTGGCGAGCGCACGCATTCTCTTGAGATCTTGTGGGCGACCAATTTTGGTGGCAATGCGCCTATTTTAATTTTGGTGCAAGGCAAAACCACCTTCGTGACAGGATGCAAGTCGCAAGAACCTGCCAGCAACGCTCAAGTGCCTTTTCAACACCAAAAATTACTAGCCCCTGAGATATTCAAGCACTGGAATGGGTCGTGCAATTCTCGACGAACAACTTCAAGTGCTTGGAACGAGTGTGCATCGCAGTTGAGGTGGGACGTGAGTGCAACGAGAGCCTTCCGGACTTGTTCGTCTCAACTACCGACAAGATCCAGTCCTAGCAGGCCCGCTCCACCTGCTTCCATGTGCACTCCACAGAGGGCAACTCTGTCAATCCCCAAGTGTCTGGAGTGGACTGTTCCCGCCCACCCGAAGGTACACCGTGAGAGGTTTCAAATGCAATGCAGCTAGCCAACAGTCCGCGACTTTGCAGAAAGTGAAGGCTCCCGTGGCATGACGCCTCCCATTCCCCAATTCACCAGTTTGAGCTCGCTAATTCACGTCCCAATCGACGACACACCAACTTTGACCAATGCTCAAGTCCTTCCTGTTCGCGATCGCTCTCACGGCCACTGCGTCATCTTCTGTCGGCGCTTTCGCCCCGTGCTCCGATGGCCAGGCCGAGTTGACCGTTGAGATGAGCGTCGAGCGCAACATCAACATTTACTGCGTGGCCGAGCCGATCTGCGTGGCTGAAAACAGCAACGGCTCGTGTCCAGGACCCCAAGAAGGTCTCCCCTTCGGGTCCTACTGTGGGATCGTGGACTCGGGCGTCTATGGCTGCAAGGAATTGGGGGTCGATTCCGCTCCGATATCCTCTCCGTCCGAGACTCCGAGTCCGTCGTCATCTGGGGAAGGCAGCACGACGTCAACTTCAGCTCCGATCTTGGACTTTTCGACCGGGTCAGCCCAGGAATCCGCCACCGCCAACGCGACTACCGAGCTGCCTCCCATCCTACCCAGCTCGGGAGAGTGCCCGTCGGGTCAAATCGACATGAGCGTCCAAAGCGTCGACGGCTCGTTCTGTGTGGAGGAGCCATCTTGCGTGGCCGACAACGCCTCGGGCGCCTGTCCTGATGCCCAGAGCGGCCTACCGTACGGCTCGTACTGCGCTCTGATCGAGACGGGCGTCTATGGCTGCAAGCCGTACAGTGGCGTCAACCAACTGAGCCAGGTGACATACGAGGCGCCTCTGGATTGCACGGGCAACCCTGCAGGGGACCTCCCAGTCAGCATCGTGGGCGCCACGCGAGCCTATTGCGCCGCCAGCCCCGTGTGCTCGGGCTCCATCGTCGGCAACTGCCCCAAGACCCAGCAGGGCTTGCTGCAGGACTCGCAGTGCGCCGTGGTCGCCACGGGCGTCTTCGGCTGCGTCTTCGTGATGAATCCCTAGCTAGTCGTTGCGAAACCCACCTTAATAAGCCCTCACTTGGACGAAGGCGCTTTCTCTGGCGGCTGCATATCCCGTGAGGATGCCGTCGCGATGCTCCAGTTCGGACTGTGACACGCATTCGTTCGATCTTCAGCAGGTGCTTTCCATCGTCTCGCAATGATACTGCCATGCTAAAATAAGGTTCGCGCGCATTTACTCTCAATAACCAACTCGTCGTCGCAGACGAATGGTGCGAACATTTCACTACAGCAGCAACTGTTTTGGACTCTCCTGTCCACATCATTCCCCAAGCCTCCGGAAGAGACGCGCTGTTACCAACCGCCTGCCTGCCTGCCTGCTCACTTGCCGCCTCCCCTCGCTGCACGAGCTCCCGCCGCCCTCCGCCCCACTCGCGCATTGTCGTCGCTACCAACAGCAGCCGCACAACCCCAGTCTCCTCCCGTCACGTCAGTCGCCGACGTTTCGAGGTCCCTCCCAGCTTTGATGATGGCTCTGCCGTACGACGAGGCGCCGCCGCCGTCCTCCAGCGGCTCCACGGCGCTCGTGCTTCAGTCCAGCAGCGGCGGCGACAACGTGAAGCCCGACACGACGCTGGCGGTGGCCAGCGCCAGCCAGTCGGACCTGGAGCTGCATCTCCTGCAGACCTTCGCAGCTTTCGCCGGCCAGCAACTGGTGCAGTCGTATCTGAGCGTCAAGCACGCCACGCGCATCACCAGGTTCCTGGGAGACCTGACGGAGAGTCTGGCCTCCCGCTCAGGGGCGGTGGCGCTAGTGCGGCTGCTGTTTACGCAGTACATGCGGCTGGGCTACCCGTTCGTGCAGCAAGTGGACGACGCCATGGGCAAGCGCGTCATCGACGCCGTCGTGAGTGTGCTGCTGCTGGCCGAGCAGCCGTCGGAGCACAAGCAGACGGGCGTCTTGGCGCTGGAGGCTGGTCCCAGCAGCATGAGCGACCCGGCCGACGCGGCTGCCGCTTCGAAACTGTCATATGCTGAGCGATTCCAAGCACTGCTGTTGGGGGAAGTGCCCAGGATGGAGACGCTTCTGGTCGAAGCGCGTCGTCAGGCGGAGGAGGAAGCGCAAGACAAGGCCGAGGTTGAAGCGAAACGAGCTCCCGCTCCGTTGGTGATGGAGCTCAAGGACTTTGTCCCCGTGGAGGAGGTCGCCAGACTCAAGGAAGAGAACAAGGAGCAGCTTCGAGTTGCCACGTTGGATGCGACTCGCGTGCGGTCGCAGATGGCGGAGCTCACGCGAGAGAAGCAGCGGCTGGAGCAGCGCCTCACGGACGTCCACAACTACCAGGAGAGCGAACGCGGCCGCCGCTTCCAGGACATGGAGGAGGAGCTGGCCCGCACCAAGCTGGAAGCCAACCAGAAGGCCCACGACCTGCGCAAGCTGGAGCTCGTGGTGGAGGCGCTGCGTCGCAAGCGCAAGAGCAAAGGCAGCAGCCGCAAGGGAGACAACCAGTCCAATGCGTCCGAGAGTGCGCCGCCGTCGCCCGACGAGAAGACCAAGAAGCTCGCGGCAGGCCAGCGGAAGAGCAGCATTACGGCGTGAGGGGCGAGGACCCGCTGACCAACAGTGGGAGGAATGCCGGAGGCACAACGTAAAGCACAAGCCACCAACTTGAAGCCGGGGCAAATCTGCTGGAACTTCACAACCAACATCCTTCCTTCATCCTTCCTTTCATTCTCGGCAGCGTGGACTGCAGTTCAAATCCCACGCACCATCGAACTGAAAATAAAAGCACATGCATACAAAGACCCGCGACTCGGTTCCTTCTGTTTCGCTCTTCGCTGCTTCCGTCGCCATCGCCTCCATCCCGTCAGCTCCAGCTCCATCCTTATGACGCCAGCTGAACACCACCCTCACACTTGCTCTCCTTCAGTCACCCAGTCAGCTGGCCCTGCGCTCTCGCTGACGCCTTCGTGTCCACTTCTTACGTTGTCTGCGCCTTCGACCAACAGACCGGACACTTGCAGGCGGTGCACGGACACTTTCCACCGGAAGCGCCGCAGGTCTGGCACCCCGTCAACGTCCCAGTCTTGCCAGCTTTACCAGCATGATGCGTCGTGCAGGCGGGGCACTTGCAGCTGACGCATGGACACTCGCCAGCGGGACTACCGCAAGTCTGACAGGCCGCCTCCAGCTTGCTAGGCTCGCCGGAGTGACGGGTCGTGCAGGCCGCACACTTGCAGCTGGTGCACGGGCACTTCGCAGCAGGAGCACCGCAGCTCTCACAAACCGTCGAAGCCTCGCGCTTGCTCGATTTGCCTCCGTGGCAACCGGTGCATCGAGCGCAGCGACATTCGTTTTCCTTGCAGGTGCACACGCCGCACGGACACTCCGAGCAGTGGCAGGCGCACACGCAGTCCTCCGTCGCGCAGTGACAAGTGCAAGAGCACTGTTCCGCGCGCTTGGCGGTCAGACAGCGCTTCAAATGCGCCATCTCCAACGCCGACTGCGCCCACGACACCCCGTGGTTGCACTTGGTGCCTCCGCCACCGCCGCGACTCGTCTGCTCCGTCGTGCAGGCGTGGGCTTGGCTCTCACTCTCGCAGCACAACAACCCACAGATGACGGGGACGTCCGTGTCCACGTTCAGCTTCATGATCCCCGTGGCAACCGCCGGACCCATCAACTCACAGGCCATCGTCGCGTCCTTCACGAAGCAGCCGATGCAAATCACGGTATCGGGTCGCTGAGAACCACTGCACTCAATCACCCGCGCCGCAGCAAACGGCAGCTCGAAGGCGCCTGCCACCTCCACGCACTCCAGGTCCTTCTCGGCCACGCCCTTGTCCAGCAGCTCCTCCGAACACGCCTCCACCAACGAATGGATCACCTTCTCGTACCAGCGGGCAGCTACGATCGTCACACGAGGGCCCTTTCCGTCCAGCTTGTCCGATCCGGTCGGGCCGGGCTCCACGATCACAACGGGCTTGGCTGGATCTCCGGCTTTGCCTTCTTCGCCGTGACCGTGACCGTGACCACCATGGCCACGCCCGCCACCGTGAGCCCCTCCTTCACCCACGGTGTGTTTCACCTCAGTCGTCGACGCCACTGCTGGGGGAGCCATCTTTTCAAGAATGAGCAGCCAACCAAACACGTGCAAGCTCTGGTTCCTTTCGTTGGACTGCCCTCTTCTTCAATGTCATGGGCTCATGTCTAACGGCGACAAGAACGCTCCGTTGCCTCTTGTTAGGCGGCCGAAAGCCAATTGACGGGACACGAAGTACCCCCTGTCTCGTACAAACATACCCGTTAGAAAGAAGAGATCTAGCAACGCGCTTGCACCTTGCTTCCAGTATTGCAAACCCTTCAGTTGGAAGCACGAGACCAGAAGAGCGAGGTGGCGCAGAAGGTTCGGGAGTCGACTCTTGCTTCACCAGTTGCAGGCCAGCGCAAAGCAGAAGACACGTTGATCGTTAACTGGAAATGGACATGTCGATGGCGGGAATGGTGTGAATCCCGTTAAGCCCTCTCGCAAGACGAATGCTGGATCTCGTTTCGTTCCGGAACGTTTTGACACGCCGCAGCGATCACCACTTTGAATGACCCACACCTCATTTGTTTCCCTAGGAATGAGCGAGAGGGAAGCGCAATCTCTCATCCCATACGTATCGACTGAGAATGGGACTCTGTCGCTCCGCTCAGCCACGAGGCAGTTTGTTGGCTGCACTTGAACACCCACATCGCGTTTGAGTTTTACACGGGACTCCATAGCCACCCAGCCCCCGCCTGCTTTGCTACTGTGCCGCCCAGTGCCACCCACTGATCGACTGACCGACTGCCTCCACATCTATCAGAAATCGGCTCTCCCTGCTCACTCTGTGGCCAGGAACTTGACGCCGTCTTCTTCGCACGTCTCGCCAGCGATCACCGCCGCCTGCATCAATGGCACAATCAATCAGCACGTGCACGTCAGTGAAGCGTTCTCGCTCCAACTGCATCGTGGCGAGAACTAGCGTGTTGCCGAGCCGCACCTTTCCTTCGCCCTCGAGCACCTTCAGCGCCTCACGCAGTAGCCACGGCTCCATCCCGTGAATATCTAGACAGCACAGGAGCAACACTCGTCAGCCCCCGTCTCCTTCCTCCTGAGCCCCATCTGCCAAACGTACTCGTCCCCAGCGTCTCTTCGCCTGCATACAGCTCGTACACCGTGAACACGTTGCCCAGCATGCCGTGCTCCTTGGCCTGCCGTTCGCCATGCCACATCCAGTTAGAAGCGAGCCGTTGACTCCAACCCCTCACATAACTCAAGGCCCACATACAAAGTCGTAGATCTCGGCCGCCCACTCGGCCGGCTTCTTCCACATGATGCGGCAGCGCGTGCGCGTGTCGTCCTCCCAGCTGCCGTTGCCGCAGCGGATGAGGTGCTCCACCACCGCCAGCCGTCCCTCCTGCGCCATGTTGCGCGAGATCTTGACGTTCTCGAAGAGCAAGGACGCGAAGGGCTGGAAGATGGGCAGCTCGTGCATGCGGTGGTACTCCAGGATCAACTGCTTCCACAGCACGAGCTGCTTCTCGCGCGTGGCGCGCACAGGCTGCAGTCTACCATCGCAGGCAGCGCAGCATTCATGCAGTCAGCGCCGTCTCCGGGAGAACTGCTGCAGGAGACGGGAACAACCCGAAGCTAAGGACGCACGTACGTGAAGAACGGAGGGAAGTCGTAGTACTCCGGGTACGAGAACTTGTCCATCGCGCAGTCGATTCCGCCAGAGACGCTCCGCGCTCGAAGCGATTCCAACGTGCTTGCTTCGCACTTTGGGTTTATTGAACGTGTGCTTTCAGTTCTCTCACCCACCCATAGCGGGTTCACGTGAATTTGGATTTATCCAAAAAGGATACAATATGTTGGTTTTTTCCCCATCCAATAGGTTCGTGATGCAAATGTTGGATGAAGCAACTGTCAGCCAACATTTGTGAACAACAAAATTCCTTGAAAACTTTGAAAAGTACGGGGGGGGTTACAATTTAAGTACCGGTATACCGGATAGAACCGATGACATGCTTTGTGCTGCTGGAGCTCACAAACCGCAAGACAATGACGAGCCGCGGGCGGCACGCCGTGCTCTCACTCGCGACGCGCTTCTGCCTGCCGCACGAGGGCATGACGCATCTGGAATTCCTCAGCCGGTGCGTTTTCCTCCCTCTGCACCTGATCCCCACCTCCCCTTTCTCTTTCCGAGCTCTGGAGCCCGAGTTCTTCAACTGACATGCTCGGTTTGTGCTTGGCGACGCGCTCTGCCCTTCTATAGCGGCTCCGCGGCCATTCTCGACGTCCCCGCGGCACTCTCTCCGCCGCAATCAAGACCGGAAAACGGTCGCAAGACGATGCCGCCACCCCTGGCGATCGTGACGTGTCAACACGTGGCGTGTCCGTGGCTTTTCCCGCGCTACTTCGCGAACAAGTGGGATTGGCTGCAGTTCGTGAGCGAGGAGTTTGTGCAGCACTCTCTACAGCTGCTGAGCTTCGAGGGTCCGATAGCGCAAGCGGGGTCAGCTGTGACCAAACCGGAGGTGTTGCTAGATCTCCCGCTGGTCCCACAGGTGCATATCCACAGCGAGCGCGACCTGGCCCTGTTGACACTCGATGGCGCCGCTGGTCAGAAGATCTGGGAGCAGGCAGTGTCGGAGTTCGGGCTCCAATCACTGGCGTTGCAGAGTGGTTCCTGTTCACAGGGTGAGCCGCTGCTCTTCTCAGGCCACCGCCAGCTGCCTGGTGATGAAGGCGACGAAGGCGAAGGCTTTCAGGTCCCAAAGGCGGTGGCCGGCCACTTCGTAGGTCGAAGTGCTCGGGGCCAGGAGTTTGCATGGAGTCGGGAGGTTCTGGAAGAGGGAATGTGCGGCGGGGCAGTCTTCGGCTCGACTGGCGAGTGTGTGGGCATCGTGGAAGGTATCGTGCCTCCTCTGGATGAAGCGACCGACGCATCTCCACCGCCAGAGGAAGACCGCGAGGCCTTCGCTTCCTGGCAAATGAAGCAGGCGCTAGCGAATCACGTAGCGTTCATCCCTTCGAGCGAGGTTCGCGCGTTCATCGCACAGCCTGACGACCTGCTGCTGACTGGCATGGACCTCCCACCCAACATCGAGTGAGTCTACTGACGCTGACTGAACCGAGGCGGCTTGGGGTTGTTCGTACATTTGATTAGAAGAAGGCTCGAGCTACCAATAGAGAAAAGCCGACGTGGTGTTCCAGGAAGCGAGCTGAGGTGGCGGGATGCAGGTTGGGACTCCCCACTGCCTGTTCGTCTAGGTGACGGCGATCTTGTTCGCGAAGGCAGAGCAGGCGATGGCGAGCGCCTGGATGGGTGCTAGCGGCGCCGCGTAGTCCAGCGTGAAGCGCGTCTTGGACACTTTCCCGAAGCGCAGCACTGTCGTCTCCTGCTCCTCCCCGTTCTCGTCGCTATCGGCGCTAACTAGCAGGAAGTTCTTCTTGGACGCGACCTTGACGCGCCCCTGGAAGTTGAGTGTCCAGGCGCTGAGGGTTTCGTTCCACGAGGGCTTCTTGGTCTCGAACGTGAGCAGATCTCGTCGGTACTCGTCCTGCTCCACGGCGCCGTATGGCGTCTGCATGCTGGCGCTGACGTCGCCCGTCAAGCGAGCGCGCTGGATGCGCATCGCCCGGCCGTGGCCCTCGGCGTCGTCGTCGTCCAGCCAGCTGAGCGCGCCGTCCGTAGCCAACTCCAAGTGCTGGTCCAGCTCTTCCAGCGAGAAGCGACGCAGTCGCTCGGCCAGAGACGCGCGACGCGACTGCTGCAGCCGCTTGTATCGCTCCGACAGACTCACACTGCGGCCCGACCGCGTGCTGTGCGTGTTGAAGATGGCGCCATCGCTCCCCATTCCCGAGGGCTGCGGGCGCAAGGTCCGTGTTTTCGTAGGCGCGGCCTCCTTCTCCTGCTCAGCACCTTGTTCGTCACCCTCTTGCTCGTCTTCGTCTGGTTTCGACACCACGCACTTGAGCGAATTGGGCACGCGACCCAGGACATTAGCGGTGTAGACCAGGAAGGCCAGCTCATGGTCGGGTTGCTGGTCGGCGTCGGCGTGGTGGTCGAACAGCGTGAACTCGGTGCCGAGGAAGCTGGGCTCCAGTCGACCCAGGTAGACGGCCGAGTCCTCGCTTTGCGGCAGCTCGCGCATGGTGCGGAGGTGCGAGTCGCGCATGGTGTGGAAAATGAACGGCCCCGAACCATCGCTGGCGCAGGACGCAGCCAGCAGGAATGCGCCCGTGTCTTCGTGGTGGAAGTTTAGGGCCGTCACGAACTCGCCCCGCAGTCGTTCGATGCAGCCTTGGACCAGCTCGTTCGTGTCTGCGACGGGTGGCGGTCGGTAGAAGCGCTGCTTGTGCTGGTGGATAAAGGCACGCGCCTGCACGAGGTCCTGGTCGTTCGCGTAGACGCTGAGATCGCCTGCTGCCTCCAGAGACTTGAAGTGAAGCGTGTGCCTTGACTTTCCGGCACGACGAAGTGCCTCCAACGTCTCCTGGAAGTTCATTTCGAGACACGAGTCGCCGTTGATGGCCGTCAAGACGTCACCCACGCGAATGAGGCCGCAGCGCTTCGCTGGCCCCTCGTCGCCTGCAGTATTGATCGCACGGAAGCCCTTGACCACGGCCTGGTGTCCGTACCAGTCCGTCTCGAGGTCCAGACCCACGGGTCCGTGCTCGAATGAGACGTCGTAGGAGTCGTAGTTCCTCTTGGGAGCTGAATCCGACGTGTTGCTTCGAGGGGATGAGGAGCTCCCGAGAGAGAGCAGTCGAGCCAGCAGTGCAGAGGCAAATCCGCCGCCGTCTCCATCCCTGGAGTTGGAGAACGACTGACGAGATGAGAAGTTCTGAGCAGTTGGAGTGTTCGTCCGGATCCCTGTGGAGGGGGATCGCACATTGAGGCTTGGACTGGATCTACTGCCGTCGCGGGAGTCCCGTTGCTCCCGGTCTCCTCCGTGACGCTCGCGCTCAGTCTGGTTTGAGCCTTCCAGATCGAGAGAAACGGCCGGCTTGACCTTGAATGGAGCGTCGGGTGATGTCTGCTGTTGCGCTTGGGGAGCAAAGGAGACGAACTCGCTCCAGTCTTCACCGGCGTCAGGCTCATCGAAGGCGACCACCTTGAGCGACGTAGCCGACACAGCCAAGGCGGAGGATCCCTCCGCGCTGTCGAGGTAGCTACAGGCCGTGGGCGACAGCAGCGAGTTGCCAAGCCACGGATCGGCGGCACGTGCGAGGTTCAGCGCCGACAGCGGGTCGAATTCACTCACTGCATCCGTTGTGAGCGGTCGAGCGCTCTTCTTGGGGCTTTTGGGTGGGGACGACGCACGTCGATGCTCCTCCTCTTTGCTGCCAGCTTCGGCAGGACACGACGATGTCTCTGCGTTCAACTGCAGCTTCGAGGAGGGCTCCCCAGCTTGCTGGTGGTTCTTCTGGAAGTCAGCGTTAGCGTCCAGAGTGAAGAACGACATGATTGAGGGTCGTAGTCGCGTCGAGGGACAACGCGCTGCCGTGAAGATGGCGGAGCGCAGTAAACGGCGTGTGCGGGAGGCTCAGAAGGCCAAGGGACGCTGTCGTTGCGTGACAGCACCGAAATGACGACACAGCAGTTTCTCAGCGCCATGGGGGCTATTTGCGTCTCCCCCTCAACGGATACAAAGATGATGACTGCCAGAGTGAGCGAGAGGTTAACACGCTTCCTCATGGCCGGTGGTTGTTGGCGGTGTTGAAGGCCGCGACATCGGAGTGGAGAATGAAACGAGATGAATATGCCGAACACGTTTGCAGTGAAGCGAAATTACGAGATACAACTTCGAGTGAGCGTGTCAAGTTCCGTGATAGCAACAGCAATGTATGCGATGGAGTGTGAGTGCTGGCAGCAGTCCGAGAAACCCTTAATTGTTGCCGCTTCTAGGCCCTTTGGGCTGCCGCGTGTGTTGGTTTGCAAGTTGAAGCTAAAGAGAGGAGTTGAGTTGCCTTGAAAACGCGCTGGATAACTGTCGTTGAAGCCACGGAACGAAGCACAAAGCGCTGGACGAAGCAGTCACCGCTTCTTCTTTACCGCCTTCGAGCTTGAAGAGTGCTGATAGGTGAACAGTTCCCGGTGCCTGGGCGTTGCTAAGTGAACTGCTGTGGAAGCGCGGGCTTCGATGAACCGTCAAGCGCGATGAGGGCAGTTGGATTTCCAAGCTTCAGGACGGGCGCGCGTTGAATTTGATCCGAAACCTGCACGTGATGCTGGCCTCCTCCATTTGGGGAGAGCGTCCTGGCAACCACCTCGCCTTCCAACAATAGACGCTACTCTGGCCAGCAATTCGTGATCATTTGGCTCTCGTTCCGGCGCTGGCGGAACTAGAACACGTCTCAGATTCCAGCGTTTGACAGCGAAACACCCAACGATCAAATGCACAGCTGCTGCTTCTCTCCTGGCCCGTTGCTTCTCCATTCTCAACTGACAACAGCCTTTCAGAGAGTGCCCCAGTGTGAGGAAGGCCTGTCCATTCAAACGAATCGCTATGTATAGACAGACGCGCTTCCTGGAATGCGATTCCAACGACGTTGTTCTCCCTGCATCTCACTTCCCCAGAGCGGTGTGTTTGAATCAGCATGCCGACGCCGTGCTAAGAGCCATCCATTCCAAACTGGCAACGCGTTCGGTGCGCACCCCTCGAGACTGTCACTTTCGAACTCGCCATCTTCCCAGCACCCGCCCTTCCAGCCGCCTCCAACACGCCAGTGACCATGTTCAAGCCTGTCTTCCTCGCGCTCGCCCTCGCGGCCATCACCGTCTCCTCCTCTAGCACCGATTCCTGCGGCGAGGGCGAAGACGAGATGAGCGTCCAAGGCATCTCCGCCGTGTTCTGCGTCGCCAGCGAGGGCTGTGCGGGCACCAACTCGACGGGCGTCTGCCCCGAGGCGCAGGCCGGCCTGGAGTTCGGCTCCTACTGCGATCTCCTGGAGACGGGCGTCTTCGGCTGCAAGCCCTTCATCGACGACATCGGCACGCGCGACAACGTGACGTACGCGGCGCCTCTGGACTGCACGGGCAACATCGCGGGCGAGTTCCCGGTCAGCGTCGAGAACACCAACAGCTCCTTCTGCTCCCTCAGCCCCGTGTGCTCCGGCAAGGTCTCGGGCAACTGCCCGGGGGCGCAGGACGGCCTGCCGGACGGCTCCCAGTGCGTCGTCATCGAGACGGGCGTCTTCGGGTGCGTGCTGCCGTAGTCTCAGGCGCTCTAGTGATCAGCATCCGACAAGTGACTGCAATCCCGCTACCCAGGCTTCTAGGACCGATCTAATCCATATAACCTGAAGCCCATGCCATTCCCTCTCTGAAATGCTCCGCTGACGCGCCACTAGCCTCTCTATTGTGATAAAGTGCTTTGAAGCGAGAGGTGGTAATGGTGGTACGTTGTGGGGGTGCCGCAACCCAAGAACGCACCTCGCTTTGGATCACATGTCTACAGAAAATGCGAAAGCTGCAGCGCTTCCACTTCTTGATGACAGTATAGGAACAAAGTAGCATTGGAACGCGTAATGAATGCTGTCGTGTCAATTTCGCCTCCATTTAGAACCATGTTATGGTAATTTATGCAGTCTTTCTGACCGTCGCTGACAGACAGACGAGACGACCCGGCAACTTCAAGGATGGCAAGCGTACACCTCTATAAAATGATACCGCCATCTTCGAAAGATCGCCCATTTTTGTAAATTGGGCGATTTTAATCCCGGATCTTGAGGCGATTTCCGTTTGAGGGATTAATTTGGGTTCCATGTCCATCAGCATCACTAAAGCCATGGAGCTCTTCCGGGAAGGCGTCCCACCCGCGACTGTCCGCCGCTCCTGGTCGCTCGCGCACTCGCTTCAGTTCCAGATCCCCCGAGTCGGCAGCACGTCCAGCAGTCCAAATGGCGCCCCAATCGCCCGATCGCCCGCCTGTTGCGGCGTCTAATGCAGCGCCGCAGCCGCCGGATCGTGAGGCCGACCGCCGCAGCGAAACGGAGGCTCCGGAGGAGGAGGCGGCGGACATGGAGACCCCGAAGGCGATCGGCCTGGAGTCCGGGCGGGCACTCATGGCGCACGGCCCGGCCGCCATGCACGACTACGTGGCCACGCGGCTGGAGCGCGCGATGGGGCGGGCGCTGCCGCACATGGAGCTGCGCTTCTCGGACCTGTCGGTAGCGGCAGACATCACGGTGGTGGAGGACGCGCACGCATCCAGCGACTTGCCGACGCTCTGGAATGCCGTGCGCAAGGCCGTGGCAGGCCTCGGCCGCAAGAAGCAGGTGGTGCACAAGCAGATCCTCAAGCAGGTCACGGGCTGCTTCAAGCCCGGGACCATGACGCTCGTGCTGGGCCAGCCGGGCTCGGGCAAGTCGTCGCTCATGAAGGTGCTGAGCGGCCGCTTCCCCGCGTCCAAGAACGTGAGCGTCTCGGGCGATATCTCGTACAACGGCCAGCCACAGCACGAGGTCGCGGCTCGACTGGCGCAGTTTGTGGCCTACGTCACGCAGCGGGACAAGCACTTCGCCGTGCTGACGGTACGCGAGACGCTCGAGTTCGCGCACGAATTCTGCGGCGGCGAGCTGAGTCGACGCGCCGACGAGCTGCTGACGCAAGGGACGGAGGAGGAGAATGCCGAGGCCATCGCAGCGGTGCGTGCGCTGTTCCAGCACTATCCGGAGGTCGTGATCGCCCAATTGGGACTGCAGGACTGCCAAGACACGATCGTGGGGGACGCGCTGATGCGAGGGATCTCCGGAGGGGAGCGGAAGCGCGTGACCACGGGGGAGATGGAGTTCGGCATGAAGTACGTGACGCTCATGGACGAGATCAGCACGGGCCTGGACAGCGCCGCCACCTTCGACATCATCAGCACGCAGCGCAGCATCGCCCACAAGTTCAACAAGACGGTGGTGATCGCGCTGTTGCAGCCGGCGCCGGAGGTCGTGGCGCTCTTCGACGACATTCTGATCCTCAACGACGGCGAAGTCATGTACCACGGGCCGCTGAATGAGGTCGTGCCGTACTTTGCCGCTCTGGGCTTCGCGTGTCCCGTCGGACGCGACGTGGCTGACTTCCTCATGGATCTAGGCACCAAGCAGCAGGGTCAGTACCAAGTGGAGCTACCGGAGGCTAAGCACGTGCACCCGCGAGAGCCCAGTGAGTTTGCCAGCGTCTTCCGAGAGTCGTCTATCTTCCAAGCCACGCTGCGGTCGCTGGAGGAGCCTCTGCACCCGAGTCTCTTGGAGCACGTCGACCAGCACATGAAGCCCATGCCGGAGTTCCACCAGTCGTTCTGGCAGAACACCCTGACGCTGCTACGTCGACAGATGTTCATCACCATGCGCAACAAGCCCTACATCTTCGGGCGCGGGCTCATGATCACCGTCATGGGACTGCTCTACGCCACGTCTTTCTACCAGTTCGACCCCATCGAGATCCAGGTCGTGATCGGCATCATCTTCGCGGCCTCGCTCTTCCTGTCGCTGGGTCAGGCCTCGCAACTGCCCACCTTCATCGCGGCTCGCGACATCTTCTACAAGCAGCGCGGCGCCAACTTCTTCCGCACGTCGTCCTATGTGCTGGCCAACTCGGCGAGCCAGCTGCCGCTGTGCGTGGCCGAGACGCTCATCTTCGGCACGCTCGTGTACTGGATGTGCGGCTTCGTGGCCCACGCTGGCGAGTTCTTCCTCTTCCTGCTCGTGCTCTTCCTCACCAACGTGAGTCTGGGCGCCTTCTACTTCTTCCTCACAGCCGCCGCGCCCGACATCAACATCGCCACGCCCATCTCTATGGCCGCCACGCTCGTCTTCATCATCTTCGCGGGCTTCGTGATCACGGAGAGCCAGATCCCGAACTACTTCATCTGGCTGTACTGGATCACACCGATCTCCTGGACGCTGCGGGCGCTGGCCGTCATCGAGTATCGCTCGGCGGACCTGGACGTGTGTCAGTACGGCGACATCGACTACTGTTCCCAGTTCGACGGGCTTCGTATGGGCGAGTACTATCTGCAGCTCTTCGACTTCAAGACGGACCGCATCTGGGTTGTCTACTGCGTCGTCTACATGCTGGTCTTCTACTTCTCGTGCATGGCGCTGGGGTTCTTGTCACTGGAGTATCTCCGCTACGAAGCGCCTGAGAACGTGGGGCTGAGTGTGAAGCTCTCAGAGGAAGACACTGCGTTGGATGAGGACATGGTGGATCCAGTGTATCAGTTGGTGAAGACGCCCAAGGCAGTGCAGCCCAAGTCTGAGAGTGAGGTCATTCTAGACGTCGAGCCTCGTCCAACGGCCTTCACTCCCGTGACTCTGGCGTTCCGAGATCTGCGCTATTCTGTACCGAAGCCGTCGAATCCGAAGGAGTCCATCGAACTGCTCAAGGGTGTCAGTGGGTACGCGCTACCTGGGCGGATGACGGCGTTGATGGGCGCGTCCGGAGCAGGCAAGACGACGCTCATGGACGTCATCGCCAACCGCAAGACGGGCGGCTCGGTGTCGGGTCAGATCCTATTGAACGGCTACGAAGCCAACGAGCTGGCCATCCGACGCTGCACGGGCTACTGCGAGCAGATGGACATGCACTCGGAGGCGGCCACGATCCGAGAGGCGCTCACGTTCAGCGCCTTCCTGCGGCAGGACAGCGAAGTGTCGACTCGGGCCAAGTTCGACTCGGTCGAGGAGTGTCTCACGCTGCTGGACATGACGGATATCGCCGACCAGATCATCCGCGGCAGCTCCACGGAGCAGATGAAGCGGCTGACTATCGGCGTGGAGCTGGCCGCTCAACCAAGTGTGCTGTTCCTGGACGAACCCACGAGTGGGTTGGACGCGCGCTCGGCCAAACTCATCATGGACGGCGTGCGGAAAGTGGCCAACTCGGGTCGCACCATCGTGTGCACCATCCACCAGCCGTCGACCGAGGTCTTCTTCCTCTTCGACAGTCTGCTGCTGCTCAAACGCGGGGGCGAGACCGTGTTCTTCGGCGATCTGGGGCCGAAATGCCAGCATTTGGTGGACTACTTCGAGGAACTGCCGGGCTTGCCGCCCTTGCCGCCTCAATACAACCCTGGCACGTGGATGCTCGAGTGCATTGGCGCCGGCGTGTCCAACGATTCGCCCACAGACTTGGACTTCGTAGCCACCTTCAAGGAAAGCGTCCCTGGCGCCCAGCTGGAGGACATGCTGGGCCGCGAGGGCGTCGGCACCCCGTCCGCCAACTCTCCGGAGATGCTGTTCGCCAAGAAGCGGGCTGCCTCGTCGCTCACGCAGTTCCGCTTCCTCACCAAACGCTTCCTGGACATGTACTGGCGGTCCCCCACCTACAACCTCACGCGTGTGGGGATGGCGGTCTTCCTGGCTCTGCTCTTCGGCGTGACGTTCCGAGAAGCCGACTACACGTCGTACCAGGGCCTGAACTCGGGCATGGGCATGATCTTCATGGCCACGCTGTTCAACGGCATGATCTCCTTCCAGTGCGTGCTGTCCGTCTCGTCCGCCGATCGCCCCGCCTTCTACCGCGAACGGGCGACGCAGACGTACAACGCCTTCTGGTACTTCGTGGGCTCGTCCATCGTGGAAATCCCCTATGTGTTCGGCAGCGGCTTCGTGTTCACCGCCATCTTCTTCCCCATGGTGCAGTTCACGGGCTTGGGCGCCTTCCTGCTCTACTGGGTCAACACGTCCTTCCTCATCCTCATGCTCACCTACATGGGGCAGATGTTCGTCTACGCGCTACCCAGCGAAGAGGTGGCGGCCATCATCGGCGTGCTGGTAAACTCCATCTTCTTCCTCTTCATGGGCTTCAGTCCGCCGGCCAACCTCATCCCCTCGGGCTACCACTGGCTCTACACGATCACGCCGCAGCGCTTCTCGCTCGCCATCCTGGGAGCGCTCGTCTTCGCGGACTGTCCAGCGGAGCCCAGCTACGACAACGCTACTGCCACGTGGACAGGCGTGCGCTCGGAGCTAGGCTGCCAGCCGCTGCAGAACGCCCCCGTGACCACGGGCGCCGTCACCGTGAAGCAGTTCACGGAGGGCGTGTTCGGCATGAAGCACGCCGAGATCTGGACCAACTTCTTCGTCGTCTTGGGCTACATCGTGCTGTTTCGCATCCTCGCGCTGCTGGCCCTGCGCTTCGTCAACAGTCAGAAGCGCTAGAAGGGAGACAAAGGCGAGGGACTGTAGGTCCGGGAGGTTTCCAATTAAAGTCAAGGTAGCCTGCCCATCGTCGAGCGTTGCTGCCTCGCATAACAAAGCGAGTTTCAAGAGTTCTAAGAGGAAGCTGTCCGTTTGCAAACCACTCGCATACGTTCTTGCCTTCGCCCAAGTCTCACATGAGACCGTGAGCTCTTTCTGTCGCTGTGTCCCAAGCCAAAACCCCACGATCTCTTGCCGTTTTGAAACCCCTCGGTGAGATTCCGACACCTGTCACCTTGCTGTCCTGAATCCTGAATCACTCGGCACATTGTGGCACCCCTCATTGTCCAATTCTCCACCTCGTCCTCTGTCGCCTCTCCACCCCACGGCAGCCATGCACAAGTCCGCCTACTTCCTCGCCCTCGCACTAGTGGCTGCTCCCTCGCTCGCCTCCTTCGCCCCCTGCTTCGACGGAGAGCTGGAGGTGAGCGTCCAGGGCGTCAGCTCCGCCTTCTGCGTCGCCAGCGAGGGCTGCTCGGGCTCCAACACGACGGGCCTCTGTCCAGAGCCGCAGGCCGGTCTGCAGTACGGCTCGTACTGCGATCTGCTCGAGACCGACGTCTACGGCTGCAAGCCCTACGTGGGCGTGGACCAGAAGACCACCGTGACGTACGAGGCGCCGGTCGACTGCACGGGAAGTCCCGCCGGAGACGTCCCGGTCAGCATCGTGGGCGCTGAGCGCGCCTACTGCGCGATAGGTCCCGTGTGCTCGGGCAATGCTCTGGGCAACTGTCCAGGCGTCCAGGAAGGGCTGCTGCAGGCCTCCGAGTGCGTCATGATCCCGTCGGGTGTCTACGGATGCACGTTCCCGACCCTGATGCCGTAGCAAGAGCACGACTGCATTCATCCTAATTGCTTTGGAATCAAGTTGAAGTTGATATCAGATAGGGTCCTCACTTTTGGCAGCAGCATTCCAGCTTGTTGTTGGCATCTGTCGACGTCCAGCCATTGCAGGGGCCTACCGAGATCTTTGCGGGGGAGTCGTAGTGGTCATATTAGCCCGAATGGTGCCACGACACGGCGGGATGAGCATTTACATCGCAGCATCATGGGCCGCGGAATGCAGCAGCAGCACCGCGCAAGATGAAGCAGCAGGCCAGCGGTAAGGCCACAGCGGTCGACAAAGGCAAGAAGCACCAGATCGGCGCCGACGAGCAGATCACGGCCGCGGACATCGTGGGCGTCGCGGTCGCTGAAGAAGAGGAGCGCCAACGCGATCAGGAATCGAAGGCGAAGGCCGCAGCTTCTAGCGACCGACACGACAGAGAAACCGACCGTCGTCGCGAATCCACAACAAGTCGACGTCACGATGGCGATCGCTACGGCCGTGACAGGAGTCGCGGACGTGATGAGGATCGTGGACGACGGAGCAGTCGCCACTCGCGCTCGCGATCTCGATCGGAAGGCAGACGACGCGACCGTCGGGATCGAG
>MBAC02000107.1:0-10485 GCA_001712635.2 Nothophytophthora sp. Chile5
AGTTCGGGACGTTCTTGTAGGTGATACGCGACGTCACGTCGAACATGATGATGGCGCACTGGCCCTGGATGTAGTAGCCATCGCGCAGGCCGCCGAACTTCTCCTGGCCGGCCGTGTCCCAGCAGTTGAAGCGGATCGGGCCGAAGTTCGTGTGGAACGTCAGCGGGTGCACCTCCACACCGAGCGTGGCTGTAATACAATACAATACGGCACGCATGGTCAGCATGCCAATCTACACCACCAGAAACAGGTATAACTAATTGCCTAAAAGGTGAGGGCAACACGTACCAACGTATTTCTTCTCGAATTCGCCCGTCAAGTGACGCTTCACGAAGGTGGTCTTGCCGACACCGCCGTCGCCCACAAGGATCAGCTTAAACTCCGGGACGTTCTGAGCCTAAAACAAAGCACACGAATCCATGTCAGTTCAAATCGCCCCCTGCTTCCCATTGGAGTGTTTTTCGCCCCCTCGGCTTGTCCTCCTCCTTCCTTCCCGCTATCCGTCCCTCTCATACCGCCGAGTGATCACTTCCTCCATATCCTTCGGCCTGTGTCCAGGTCACGCCGCCTCTGCTGCGGACGCATCGCGCGCGTCGCTTGGGTTGATAAGAGCCAGTTGGCGAAGACGAACACGCGGCGACCAGAGACGGCGGAGGAAGCGGGAGGGAGGGAGTTGACACTGCTGGCGGAGGACGGAGCACGGAGGACGGCGGCCATCGCAACGGCGCCGTATCCGCATCGCTACAGGGCGAGAACGTACCATGGTTTCCTCAAGTTTCGTGCGCTTCGGAACTTTACCAACTATCGGGCGCGGGCGCGTAAATGGGAGGCAAACAAAACTCCCGCACCCAAACCCAACGTCCTCCACCAACCAGCCACGCCCACCCATACTCAACCCAAGTGAATGGCGAAGGCGTGTGAGGTTTTTCCTCTCACCATCGAGATCCCCCTTTTCCCTGGAGCGGGAAGGTGGACCTGAGAACCATATAAAGTAAGGTTTTTCATCGTGGAAGCTCCGGATTGGCGGAAAATACCGAGTGGGGTAGGGAATGCCATCACCCAGCCACGGGCGACCAGTAATTATCGTTTTTCGCAAATGTAGAGAAATACAGTCTCGAGCTGGTTTTGTAGACAAAAAATCTTGATCGGCGCCACTCCGATATAAACCAAGTAAGCAAGCATGCACCTCATGTACTACGTCGGTGCCGATGGCAAGCGCGTCTACACGCTGAAGGTGCGCTTCGAATTCTGTGCACCGTGTCTGTTCTGGTAACGCGGCGGTTTTCTCTGACGTTTGGCTATGGATTGGGTTGTAATCGCTGCAGAAGGACACGCCCTCGGGAACCCCCACGTGCTCTGCGCACCCTGCTCGCTTCTCGCCGGACGACAAGTTCTCCAAGGAGCGCATCATCACCAAGAAGCGTTTCGGTCTGCTTCCCACGCAGTCCCCGGACCCGATCTTCGAATAGAGCTCGCGCAGTGAGTCACGCTTCGGGCAGGTGGCTGGTCGTGTTGTCATTGCACGGCCGGAGCCCATGCGAGCACGAGCGCGTTGTGGCTGCAGGACGCACAGAATGTGGCCGATAGAACGACCGCTCTAGGTGCTGTAGATTTATAACGTATTTCATAAAGAACCAGAATACTGAGCCAACGCGTTTTCGTCTCCACTCCATGTGCGCTCTGCGGCGAATTCATCAGCGCGCGTTGTGCAGCTTCAAAGCGTGACTGGTGTCCAGAAATGACTTCCAGGAAGTCCAAAGGTGGTGGTTTTCAGAAGTACTACTATACTGCGTAGTATTTCTGAAAACCTGAGAGAAGTGATCCAATACTATTTTGCTGTCTGCATGTGTACTAATACTGTTCTTCAAATGCCATCTACTAAATTTAACATGGAGATTTTACTACAGCACTCCGGAACACCTAGCGGAAAGGCTAAAGGCAAGCAGCATGGAGTTGATGTCCAGCAGCGACGACGACGCTGATGAGCTCACACCGCCGACGTCAGCGCGACCGGGCAAGGCGGAGTCCCACCGAGTGGCCACCGCTAGTGGCAATGGCGCCCGCCGGACCAGCTTGAGCGACGAGCTCTTCACCAACTTCACGGGTCTGGACGCGACAGATAACCAGGACTCAGACGTCGCCGGTCAATACAGCGTCGACAGGAAGCGTGGCGATCCCGTGCGAACGAAGAAGCCCGTGATATCCGCTCGAGATCTGCTGATGAAGTTCTTGCCACCTGGAAAGCAGCGTATGCAGCTCGCTTCGCAAGGAAAGGACGCCGCCAAGGAGGCGGCAACGGCCGCCGCCGTCGCGGCGTATTCGTTCGTCACTCGGGAGGAGCCAAACACGTCACTAATCCAGCAGGAGACGCTGTCTGCTGGCGAACGAATTGCACGAAAGTACGGGTTGGCGGCTGTGTCGTCGTTGCAAGGTGTGACTACGAAGCAAGTCCGGTCAAATGCAACTGCAAAGCCGTCCAGTGTTCGCTATGAAGACCAGAAAACACACAAGAAAGCCACAGCGCCGGTGGAATTGTCGGCCGTGAAGACGAAGAAGAAATCGTTCTGGGAAAAGCAGATCGCCAGTGTGGATGGAGAACAAACGGCCTCGTCCAAATCTACGTACGTGTCGCCCTTCCGCAGTGAAGAGGAATTTATGGATATGAAGCGGCGGCGGAGACGAAGGCAAGGGTTGGACGCAGCGGAACTCAGTGCCGAAGATGCGAAAAGCGCTCGCGAGGCATTTTACGACGACTCGAAGAGTGACCAAGTCGCTGTCGGGCGACGTCCACGGCACGTTATTGGGTCCTCCATCGTGGCGTTGGAGCAGAGCCCAGATGATAACGCCGACGAATGGCTTTTCGATGCGAAAGAGATTGTATCGGATGATGAGAAAGACGCCACTAACCTCATTGCGCCAACGGAGAAACGTACTGAGTTGGGTGAGGAAGGCCCCAATCGATGTGAAGAGCGTGTGACGGTGCGACCGCGAAGTCGGAAACGGTCCAGAAAACGGCAAAAAGGGGGGTCGAGTGAAGAAGAGGAGTCCCCACGCTTGGATTCCAGCGAGCGCTGGCCGCAACTTCCACCACCCGACGTACGTATTGTCCTCCGAATTCTCATACTCGCCTACTGATCCACTGGTAACACTCGTGGTCTTCTTTTTCTTGTTGCTGCCGTATTAGCGCGATGAAGGCCCGTTGGTTCTTTCATCTTCGGATGGCGATGCTGCTAGCAGCCACGAAGTTTGTGCCAACCTGAACAGCTTCCTCTTCGATTATCAGCGTGAAGGAGTGCATTTTCTTTACAGCGCGTATCGCCGCAACACTGGTGCCATTCTTGGCGACGACATGGGTCTAGGCAAGACGATCCAGGTCATCGCGCTCCTGTCAGCGATTTTGAAGAAGTGTGGCGATCATCGGGATAAGGAGGTCTGGAGAGCGCTTCGTCGCCAGCGCCGAGAACGGCTGTACGCTGCGGGCGAAGATGCCGACGAATCGAGTGTCGATTTTGCTGGCGAAGCTGCCCCGATCTTGATCGTGGTTCCAGATTCGTTGCTTCACAATTGGGAAGCGGAACTGCGCGTGTGGATGAGCTGCTGCACTGTGATTTTGCATGGCAAGCCGGAGGAGCGCGAGACGATCATCAAGCAGATTGCACGGTAAGCAGTCGCATCGTAATTTGCGGTTGGTGTCGTTTTGTATTGACGAATACTCTGTTTCGTGTGCTACTTTCAATCGATGCAGCGGTGAGTACGAGGTTATCATTTGCAGCTATGACATTCTGAAGATTTGCCTCAGTGAGCTGCACAAAATCCCGTGGGAGGTGGTGATTCTGGACGAGATGCACTGCCTCAAAAACCCGGAGGCTCAGCTGACGAAAGCCGTGAAGGCTATCACGTGTGACAAGAAGCTGGGGCTCACGGGGACTCTCATGCAGAACAACGAAAAGGAACTGCATTGTCTGGTGGATACGATTGCGCCAGGGGCGTTGGGGAGCTGGCAAGAGTTCCGGGTCTACTATGGGAACGACATCAAGTACGGAAGGAAGAAGTCTGCCGTGCCCGAAGCGCTGGAGCGCAGCCGTCAAAAAGAAAAAGAGCTCCGTCGGGTACTAATCCCGTACTACTTTCGGCGTGAGAAGGAGATTAATCCAAGCTTCCAGGAGGTGAAGAAGTGCGATCAAGTCGTGTTCTGCGACCTCACTCCATACCAACTAGCGACTTATGAGCGGATTCTGGCGATGCCCGAGTTTGAACTGCTGCGACGTGGGGAGGAACCGTGCGATTGCGGCCGCGATAGCAAACGGAGGCGAAAGCAATGCTGCTATCAGACGCCCCAGTCGCTTGGGGATTCTCGTGCGCTTTTGTGGGAACGCTTTCATCCGAGTGGAGAGGCTTGTCGCTCCTGTCCGAACTGCATGGGGCTAGTATGCGTCGCACAACTACTGAAGCTGTCCAACCACATGGAACTGCTCAAGGTGAATCCGCGCGACCCACCAGAACTCCAAGAGTACCAAGCTGATTTCGCTGCGACTGCGTTGGGAGAAGATGCCGACGCCGTCGGAGGCGTCCAACAAGTCTCCAACTTCCAGGAAATGCGGGCGATAGGCACAAAGACGTGTGGGAAGATGCTGGTGCTGGAGAAATTGCTCGCGGTTTGGAAAAAGCGGCGGCAGAAGACGCTTCTTTTCAGTCGGAGCACCCGAATGCTGGACATCATCCAGCTGTTCTTGATCAGCAAGGCCATCGCGTATTCGCGACTCGACGGAAGCACCAAAGTCGAGGAACGTTTGCAGTTGGTGAACAACTTCAACAGCAAAGAGAGCAACACGAGCGTGTTTCTGATCAGCACGAAGGCTGGCGGCATGGGTTTGAACCTGCCAAGTGCGACGAATGTTGTGATTTTCGATCCTTCGTGGAATCCAGCGCACGACTGTCAAGCACAGGACCGCGCCTATCGGATTGGCCAGACAAAGGATGTGCAAGTCTACCGGTTGATCACTCTCGGAACGATTGAGGAAATGATTTACGTGCGGCAGATCTACAAGCAGCAGCTCAGTGACACGACACTCAAAGGTGCGAAGGCCCCGCGGTATTTTGAAGGCGTGCAAGGCGATCGTCAGCAGCAAGGAGAGCTTTTCGGCATCCGAAACCTGCTCTGCTGGAAAGCTGGAGGCGTATTGAAAGGTATCCAGGACGCGTATCAACTGAGTCGAGAAGGTTTGATGGTCCAGAAGAACCAAGTGCGATACGACACTCCGGCCAAGAAAAGAGCGGCGGAGATGGCGACAAAAAAGAAAAAGAAGGCAGAACCGGTCGACGACGAGGGCGAAATGATTGACATTGCGGGCGAGTTGGTCGCTGATGTGGTGGTCCCGGAGGCAGAGGTGGAGCCGTCGCCACCTGCAGCTTCCATCGAAGCGAAGGCTGTGGAGGAAATTGACTCGGACGAGGACACGACGGATTTCTTGCTGGCTGGAGCGACGACATTTCGCCACGAAGCGATTGTTGGCGAGCAAGAAGGGCACTTTTCATACTCTCAATCGGACAGCGACGTGGAACCGGAGTTGGAATTGCCAGCAGCAAAGAAGAAACGAACAGACCACGCCAACGCCTCGGCCACACCACTAGCAGGTCCTGTCAACGGCGAGGTCCGTACCGAGGAAAAGGCCAGCAGCAAACCCCAGCCTAGGAAAGACGGCAATATGGTGCCTGTCTCCAGTCAGACAACTCGCAAACGACTCTACGTGCCGACGTATCTATGATTTCGCAGACGAATTACCTGTACAGATACGTAACCAACACATATGTGAGCAGCATTAAGTGTGTGCGATCGCAACGTGCTTTCAAATGACAGTTTGCGTAGACTCTGCGTCCGCCGTAACCCTGTGCTTACGGACTGCACCTTCGCCGAAGTCTTTGCGATGTCGCCGACCAACGCAAATGGCACCGATCCCAATGAATGTTGTAGGCACTGGATTGATAGCATCATACACGAGCAAGAAGCGCTGCCACGAGTGAAACGAGCAAATGTGAAACCCCGCGTTCCTCGTTGGGATCAGCGTGTTGGGTTGACCATATTATCAAAGACAGCCTGTGTGAGTACGCACGAACTGCACTGCGCTGAGATCACATTGCTCTAACTGAAGGAGCTGGGGTCCTTGGAGTTGCCCGTGAGGCGGCGGAACTTCTGCGCGATCTCGTCGAACTCGGTCGAGAGGTCGTCCAGGCAGTTGGCCAGCGACTCCACGGGCGACGACGCATCATTCGTCTGCACGCGCACCACGATGTCGTGGATGAGCGGGTGCGGGTGGCGGTAACCACTGAAGGTCACGTTCGGGTCGCGCAGCAGCTGCCTAACGAGTCATCAGGCGAGATAGACCAGCAATACAGACACATCAGCACACTGAGCACCATCCAACTCGTGAACGACAAACGCTTTGAAGAGCAGTACGCACATGCGGATGAGGTTGCCGATGGTGTGGTCCTCGCGCAGGATGGTGAACTTGCCGGCGTTGGAGATCTTCGTGTCCTTCTCGTACGTCACCTTCTGCGCGCCCTCGGGCAGGAGGTACGAGTCGCTGCGGCTTGGGGCGTTCATCCTGGCTTGTGAGTTTCTCGCTGAAAATGCAACTGGTTCCGAAAACAGGTCGATATCCTTGCTGTGGGCACTTGCCGCCTAGACTAAGTTATTGTGCCACGCTAAAATAGGCATATTCCTAGGATAGGCCAGATCAGCTCGTTGAACTGACCTGCATTCCGCATCCCGCATTCCGCATTTTGGCGCGACGCAGACGGCGATGGAGGAGGAGAAGCCGCCAGCGCACGCGCATGCGCATGCGCGACCGCAGCAGCAGCAGCAACATTATCGACAGCAGTCGGATGGCAGCAGGCGTGACCTTACGAGAGAAAGTCGACGCCGTACGCCGACGCGCCCCCAGCGTCCGTTTGCGCGCCGATGGACGACGTATTCGGGGAACAGCGAGGATCAAGCGATGGACGCGGCGACGTCCACATTCCGAGTCGTGTCCTTCAACGTATTGGCAGGTGTGCTTTACTACGGTTACTCCACCCCGTGTCGATTCCTTATTGCACTCGTTGCTTTGGTGATACATGTGCACATCCAACTCCAGCTGAACGACGCGATGGGTACATTTACGCTTGTTGCAGATTACCTGGTGATCAAAGATCGTGAGACGGAACTTGGCAAGCGCGATCCAAAATACGAGTGTGTGGTTGTCTCATGTTGATGCTGTGGTGCTCCTTCCTACCGCCACACGAGGCTTAAAAGGTTATTAGTGGATGAGCTCACACACGGCGGTGCAAATTGCAGGTGGGAACACCGCAGAAGCCGTCTATTGGCGGAGATCGTGTTCTGGTCGCCACACGTGGTGTGCTTGCAAGAAGTGGACCACTTTGAAGACTTCTTCGAGCCTGAGCTGAAGAAGGTTCGAATTGCGTAATGCTATCGCTGCTACTGCTGTTGTTTTTGAATTGCTCTGCTGACACCTCCCTTACCATCGACGCAGGCTGGATTCATTGGCGTGTATAAGAGGCGGTGCGATCATTCAGCGTATTCGCGTCTGCTATTTGGGCAATAGCTAACTGATTTTACTGTTGTAGGACTGGAGAAGCGACCCACGACGGCTGCGCCATTTTCGTGAAGAAAAGCAAATTCCGCATTGTGTCAGCACACCCGATCGAATATCATGTCGCGGGCCACCCAGTATTGAACCGCGATAATATCGCGCTGATAGCGGTGCTGGAGACGAAGGCGGGTAGTGGCAGCGCACCTCCTGCTCGCTTTCTCGTCGCGAATACGCACGTGCTGTTTAACCCTGGAGTACGAATTGCGATGTTTGCTTACATGCTTCCAGCATTTCATTATAACGATGCATGCCTCAGAGCCGCCGCTAACGAGTTATTTGTGCGATTTGTGGAACTGCAGCGCGGCGAAGTCAAGCTGGCCCAGTTGGATATGCTGCTAAGCTCCCTGGCGACCTTGCGCCAAGAGCATAACGCGCTACCGACCCTGCTATGTGGCGACTTCAACCTGATGCCGCACAGCGCGCTTTACCACTTCCTTTCCTCGGGAGAGCTGGTCGCGTCGGGGCTCTCTCGCTATGACTTGTCCGGCCAGAGCTTGAACAGCAATGCGCTGAAGGTGGGATTTTATTGGCGTTGTTGAAGGGATTCCAGCGTATCTATGCGTCGATTGACTGGCACGTTGAATTAATGATGCTAACTCTGCTCACGCACGACAATCAACAGCAAGCGATGTTCAGGAATGAAAACGATCGCAGTCGTCACCATGGAAACGGAACGGCTTTTGGGAAATTCAACAGTGTCACGGCTCGGCGGACAGATTTCCGAACCTTCGATGGAAGCGCGTCGTTTGGACACGATGTAAGTACCTGCATGCACTCGTTGCTGAAGTGACGTATCCTGCTCAGGGCAAACTTTGATGTTGAAAGGAAGCTAACAACCGTGCGCGTATTGTTGGAACCTCTAGCTTGATTTCTGCAGCGCGTATGCCCAATCGCCAGATGAAAAATGCACGGGTGAGCCCAAGTTCACGACCTTCCACAACGGCGCCAAGGCGACGGTGGACTACATCTGGTTCACGAAGAACGCATTCCGCTGCCACGGCGTCGCGGAAATGGTTCACGCGGGCTTGCTGTTTAGGCACAAGGAACTACCCACTATGGATCACTCAAGCGACCACTTGTCGCTTGTTGCTGATTTCTCGCTGCGAGTCGCGAACGCGCTATAATGTGATCCACATGAAGGAGATGAGCTGCAGCGCCTGCGCGGAGGAGTCTGGTGATACCCGGGGTGGTTTGTCCTCGTCCTCGTTGTAAGGGAATTGGCATTTTGGAAAGGCAACGCATTGATTTATGGATGTTGTCAAAAGCTTGGACAGGTCTTCCCGTCGAGGTGCGAGGAGTTAAAGCATAGAAGACAACCCCGAAAGAAGATCAGTATGCTCGGCTCAACGTTTTGAATCAATTTGAGGCTGCATTATACTTGGATACGAGACGCACGAACTCATGCGTCGTCCATTCGACACTCTACAGCACACAACTAAGCCGTTCTTTACTTCTTTTCCAGAGCCTTGGCGATGCCGTAGCCCACCAGGCCGATGATTGAAGCGCCCAAGAGCGTGAAGCCGATCGGTACACCAAAGGGAGGCACCGCGGGAGTGGGGATGTTGCCCGGGTCTTCGTACAACACCGTCTTCTTGTGCTTGGGGTCGCGGATGATGGCGGCCGCGCGACGACCAGCGACGAAGCCGTCTTCGTGGAAACCACGGCCCAACCAGCAGCCGGAGAGTGTGATGCCCTCCTCCTGCAGAACCTCGTCTTGCGGGATGCAGTCCGCGAGCAGACGCGGGTGGTCCCAGCGGAACGCAGAGATGGTACGTTCCTGAGCAGGAAGCTTCCCCGTGAAGTCATGTGGCGTGATGGTCACGAACACGTCCTTCTTGCTGTTCAAGCGCTGGATGCGGTTCATCCAGTATGTCAAAATGTACTGGTCGTCCTTGGTGATCAGCACGTTCCAACTGCTCCACACCTTGTGCGAAGGCGGCAGAAGGATCGGGTCGCGGTGAACGTACATCATGCTCTTGTGAAACTGGAAGCGCATGAGCGAGCGGTACCCCTTCTCACTCCACGTGATCATGTTGGCGCTCTCATCGGCGTGGGTGGCCAGCACAACGTGGTCACACTCGATGCGCTCTCCGCCCTCCAGGATGACGGCCTTGCCGCCCTTCTCGACCTGCTCAACGGCGGCATTGTAGCGCACCTTGCCGTTGTTCTCTTCGGTGAAGAACTTGAGGAAGGGCTCAATGTATGCTGAGCCGATGTACCACCACAGATGCTTCGGGCGGTCGGTACGGCGACCCAACGCGCCCAGAATGACTTGCCACAACGGGATGTAGAGCGAGTTGGAGTGCGTCTTGAGGCAACGCAAGAACTGCGTCACCGGCAAGTCGAGCACGTCGTGCTTGGGGACCGTCCACAGGATGGACACGAAGGCCAGGAAGTAGTGGCGGAAGAACTCCTTCGAGTAGCGCCCCTCCGCGGCCCATTCGCGCGTGGTGATGTCCTCCTTCACAGGCATCGTCATCAGGTCCATCGTGAACTTGTAGATGTCCAAGAGCACCCGCCAGATGCGACGGTCGAAGAGGTTGAGCACGCTGCCGTGGAACGGCGCGCGCGAGGAGAACTGCAGGTCGCCCTCGATGTCCGAGTTCACAGTCAGACTCATAGGGATGCGCTTCTTGGTCGTGCCATTCGGCTCCGTGATGCCCAGCGACTTGAACCACTCCTTGATGTTCGGGTTGGAGTCGCCGAACATCATGAAGCCGATGTCCACCATCTCGCCGTCGATCTCCATCTCGTACGTGTGGCCGCCCAGCGTCGCGTTCTTCTCCAGCAGCAGCACCTCATGGCCGTCCTTGACCAGGTGGTACGCCGCGGCGAT
>MBAC02000115.1:0-13852 GCA_001712635.2 Nothophytophthora sp. Chile5
AGCAGCAGCGCTTCCACCCGTCGGTGCAGCTCTCGCGCCGCTTCTACCCGCACGTGCACAACATGGACGGCTTCTTCGTGGCCAAGTTCAAGAAGTACGCCAACACCACGCCCGCCGAGGAGGACGAGGCCAAGAAGACGGCCGAGCAGCTCGAGGACGAAGCTGAGGAGGTCACGGAGACCAAGAAGCAACGCGTCAAGACCAAGAAGCAGCGCAAGCAAGCGGCCGAGGACGTGCAGGCCGAGGTCACGCAGGAGCAGTCGAGCGACGTCGAGGACGCGGAGGAGGAGAAGGAGACCAAGCGGCCGGCCAAGAAGCACAAGCAGGACCAGCAGCAGGCCAAGAAGGGCGGCAAGAAGCAGCAGGGCGGCAAGGGCCCGCAGGCCAAGAAGCCGCACCGGCCTCGGAAGAACTAGACCCACGCTGGACGCTCGGTAGCGCTGCGAGAGTCGGTCGTTTGCACATTTTGCCTTGTTTTGCTCTTGACTCCAAGTAATAGATAGCTTGTTCACCGCTAGCTCTCCGTCTTCTCACAGCGTCACCCTGTCCGTCTCGAGGGCTCTCGCGTGGTTCCGCACTCGACAGACCACGTTGCAGCAACTGGCGAAGGCGTCGCGGTCTCCACATGCCATACACGCGAGCCTAAGCGTCATCTCAGCCTGTTCATGCCGAGAGGCCGCTGTGTGGAGCGCCAGCAGACTTCGCTGCGGGTCGGCGGTGCAGTCTTGGCACAGTGTGGCCATGCCGATGGCCCCGCACAGACGGCAGTGCTTGCTCATGTAGAACGAGTCGATCGACCGGAAGTCGCGGCGCATTGGCGAGGCGAGCACATGACGACGAGCCTTGACGGACGAGCGCGGCAGGTTCGCGTACCACGACCGGATGTTGGCTCCGAGCAGCAGGAGAAGCCGCTCCAGGCTCGGAATGATCTGCAGCGCCAGCAACACAGAACCAACTGTCAAGCCACGGCGGAAATAGCAGCAAGGGACGGCAGCGCGCACCTGCTTGTTGATGTAGTAGTGGCAATTGATGCTGTAGCGCGCTCGCTTGTCGAAATACTCGGCGGGCGACACCACCAGATCCATGAGACGAGCGCCTGGAGGCCCGTTGACCACCACGTACGGCACGCGCTCAGCGTAACGAGGCTCGGCTCGCGGGTCTTTCGCCATGGCCTTCGCACTGACCAGCGCCGCTGGAGGAGCACTACACAAACGACCAGCAACAAACCGTAGTTAGTCTAGAGAACCCAGAGCAAAGCAACTCGCAGACACCCTTGCCTTCCGTTGCTGTACGTCCCCAACCGCACTTCCTTCGCAAACACAAAGTCTTTCAGTGGCACTCGGTTCTCCAGGATGCGCAGCCAGTGCTTCTCCAGCTCCAGCTTCACCCTCGACAGGTCACAAGAGGTGAAGAGAGTCTCGAGAGAGGCCTGCATCGCACTCTGAACCACTCCACACGAATCGCGTCGAACCGTCTCCAGTCCTTTCGACTCGATCACGCCGACTTCCTGGGTGGGAGACTCGTACTTGTACCCCACATAGCGTTTCTTGGACACGAGGAGGCAGCCCATGTAGACCTTCTCGAGCTTGAGAGTGACCGGTCTGGTCCAAGCAGAAGCAGCATTCATCCATGAAGAAGGAGCATCAATTGAGTGTGAACGCATCCAGTGCATTGAACTCATAACTCACTTTGGGTTGGCAGCAGTGACAGCGTCGGCAATCTCTTGTCCGATCCGGAACGCGTCCGCTTTCGATCTCCCCTTGAGCAGCACGAAGACACTGTCGGTGTCCCCATATACGACCTTGGCGTTCCAATCGGCCCGTCCTTCGACCATTCGAACGGCAGCTTCCAACGTGCATCGTCCCGTCTTCACCATACAAACAACAGATTCAAGAACACACGCCTTAATGAGCCGTAGCCATTCGATCCGGTATCGAGATGGAGCAAGTGATGATCGCCCTTCCTACCTGAACGATAGCATCGGCCAGTTGTGCACATGGCATCCGCCCTGAAAACCCAGCCGCCGTGTACCCGTACGTGACGTTCGAGATCATCTTCAACGCCAGCTGCCGGGCGTTCAGCACCTTTTCCCGTCGCTCCTGGTTGGATGCATTCGCAGTTTTCATAGACTTCTTCACCATAATCCGCGTGGACAAGATCTCGTCCAGGATCAACGGGAGAACTCCATGGCGATAACTCTTGGGACAGAACAGCACACCATTCGGAGCGATGATCGTCTGGTCACGGCATTGCAGGAGTCCAGTCGCAGACGGCGAGAAGTCCACCACCCCGAGAGACGTCTCCAATTCAGCGTTTAAGCCATCCTTCAAGCGACCCAGCAAGGTGGAGTAGCAGAGATTGTATCCAATAATGAGCGACGGATACAGGGACTACAACAACAGCAACCAAAAGAACGGCAAACATCAGCGAAAAGCGAAAGGAATGTGAGGGAGAGATAAAAGACAACGCACCTGGAAGTCAAGAACTACCACGGGGTCAGGATAGAAGCTGGAGTGGGGCTCCATCACTAACGGGATACACTCCATGGGAGCTTGGCCAGCGACTTGGGTTCGGCTGGGTGACACGAGGAGGAAATTCTTCCGCTTGGTCACACGCAGCATCACCGCTTCCACTCTGTACTGGGAGCCACGAGATAGGACCGAGTAGAAATCGATGCCGAAGAGTCGAGCCATTTCACTGCAACACGAAAACTCCGATACGTCAGTACGAGGACAGTCGTGGGGTTTTTAGCTGAACATCCCGGCACGCTGCATGAGCATACCTCGTTCGTGTGATCAACTGCATTTTGGAGATAATTTCCAGGTTGAAAGCCGCTCGTTGTAGGAAATACCGAATGACCTTCCAGCGCGTCTGGCCACCTTGACGGTACCACAGCGACAGCTTCTCGGCCGAATACACCGGATACGTTCGCTTCAGAACAGCCCAGATGACATCCTCAATGGCATAGCGCGAGAGTTTCAGCTAATCCAAATAATGCTCAGTGTCAGAATGGATCCACGCATCGGAGATGAGATTAGACGAGCAACATCCTTAGCAAAGGTTACCTCAGAGCGCGCCATTCGCCACAGATTGAGGATGTATCTGCCGTGGACCCACAGTCCCGAGGCCTTATTGACGCCCCAAGTCGTGCCGATCGAAGTCTTGGGGCTTGAACTTGCTCCCTCTTGATCTTGATGAGCAACTATATTCCTCGGGTCGATCGGTGTTGATGGAAGGCGAGAGAGAGCCTGTATGAGATTGACCTGATGAGCACGCACCACGTTAAGACACCACAGTGACTGACCTAGGCATTGTGGAGATACCTTGTACGTACATCCAGCTGAGTCGCTCGGTCCACAACGTATCCAATCGACGCTTTTTGCACCTCAAACCCCGTCAAGAAGTCCGGGTCCCACCGCCTAACTACCGTTTCCAGTAAGCGGAAGAGCTCACCTTCGTCGGAAGCAATGCTAACCAAGACATCACCGCTGTCCGCACACAAGCTCATGCTGTCCGGCGTTATTGCCTCCATATCGTTCAGCATCCGAATAATGAAGCCTCGCTCTTTCGTTTTGGCAGCGGTCGGTCCTTCTTGCGCTTCCACGGCATAACAGATCGCATTGACCGGATCATGGAGCGGATTGGGCTGCATACTGCCGCGAGACTCCGCGAAAACCTCAATAGATAGAATCGTCACGTTCGACACGTTGGCGGCTGAGCTCAATCTGCTGGAGGGCGAAGCCGTAGAGGTCAGCGACGGCCGCAGCCGCTTGTGACGTCGCTAGCAATGATTCGTTCAGCCAACATAGCGTTTCTAAGTGTTTCGGGAGTATGCATTCGAAAGTGTTTGCTTGCTTACCTTTCTCGAGTTAGTCTCGTTGCCAGCACCACTGGAAAGCCAAGACTCGACAATAGAAGCATCTGGAGGCAGGCGTATCGGCATGCGGACGCGACGTACCTACCAAACGTTAACATCACAAAACCCAACAATCCGTAAACCCAACTTTCGACAAACGGGCACACAAACCACAATAAACGAGATACCTTGTCACCTCTGGTGCGAGGAGTGCTCCGTGTCAAGTGGGAAAGTTTGCGCCAGGGCTGTTCGCTGTTGTTGGCTGTGCCCAGTGCGTGTCGTACAGCTGTGGTGTCGAACTGAGGAAGGTTGCCGATATCCTGAGCTGCAAACTCAAATTTCTTGCCACCGAAGACCATGGTTTTCTCCGGGATGTCGCCCTGATTGCTGTAGTAGGCGGGCTGATACTATAAGTACGCTCCATCAACACAGAGCAGCAGTTAGGAATCCGCCGTGGCATTGAATCTAACCCGACGATTTTGCACGAACCTGCATTGGGTCAACTCCGAGTTCGTGCGAAGAAGCGAGGAGCTGCTCCAAGCTGGGAGGTTCAGGGCTAAACACCCACAAGTGGCTGTTCCCACTGGCTGGCGATCGCAACGCCGGACTCGCCAACTGCGGTTGAGGGCGGGGCGTTAAAGACAACCGCAAGTGGTCAACAGGAATGGTTTCTTCCCTTCGACGTGAAGCAGTTGGGTTTTGTGGTCGCGGTGTTAGTAGATCCTCGATATCGCCAATCAATGGCAAATCCTCCGAGCTCTTGGTATCGACGCGGATCGCCCTTGCAGCATTCGTAGACGACTTTCCACATCTCGTTTCAGTCATGATATCGGAATCAGCCAGCGAAACAATGCAAGGCTTCAGTCCAAACCTTTTGCAGGCGATTCGGCGGGGTGCGAAATAGAACGCGTGGACTGCCGAGTTCGCTTAGAGGACTCGCGATCGGGCGAGGTTGACGCTCCGCCACATCCCACCACTCCGTTTTCTGAGGAGAAGGTGTTGCTTGGTCCGCGATGTGCCTTTCAAACAGACGTTGGGAGGCCAAAATGTCGCCGATTTCGTCTTGCCGATGCTCCCAATCCCTTCCGCCCTCGTCATTACGGTCGTCAGCAATATTCCTGCCCTGCTCCTCCTCGTCGTGCCAATTGCTCTGCAATTCATGCTGCTTCAACGCGTTGTCTCTTTGCATTGCCAGCAATATGTTGACAATGGCTTCGTCCTCTTCATCCGATTCCTGCAACGGCAGAAACAGTGGATGAGATACACAGCCCGCGATATCAAGATGGCATAGCAATATCACACGAGGCGTTACCTTGTTCGAGTCAACATCATGTTCGCCTTTCCCAAGTTCAGCTTGGCTATACGAAAATGCGCCTTCCGCTGAAATCGAGTTGCTGCACGGCATCACATCAGCTACCGACAAAGCACCGTCCGTGCCAGCTCCATCCCCGCTCGTCTGCTGATCTCTGACCTGTGTCTCCATTTCCTTCAACACAGAGTCGACGGAGTCTTTCATCTTCTTCTGGAAAAACGACTGTGACAGCAGAGATGACGCCGATTGTGCAGGTGTAAAAGACTGAGGGGCACTCATTTCCACGGACCCAGGCACACCAGCGAGGCGCTGGAGGCTGAGCGACAGTTCGGGTGTCGCCCTCTCCCCATTTCGGAGACGTCGGAGCCTTTCTTCCTATCGCGAACACCCGCCATGAATCAACAGCAGCACAACGTAAGCCTACCCAGAGGTTGACACCGTCGAATGTCTCCTACTTGGAAGGGGTCGTACCTCCCAAATCGCAGCCAATGATGGCACATTCCGCAGTTCGCTTGTGTTTTCCGATGCTTTCTGCTGGGCCGCAAATCGCTTGGGATTTAGGATGCAGTCGGCCGCGACGTCCACCTCCAGAGCGCAGCTGGATTGTCGGTCAAACCAACGTCTTGGGTTTGCTGGGACTTCGGCAGAGCGGCCCGTCATCGCCAACGCGGGGCCCTCCTCCAAGCCGTTAATGCGGTCTTTTGACACGCTCGACTGAAGAATAAGGCGGTATTCGCCCGCGTCAGGCGCCTCCACTAGATGCTCCTGCGTCACCGGAACAGGAAAGCGGAACTAGAATTGCACCACACGATCAGCTCTTGACTCTAGTGTCGGTTAAAACGACGACGAAAAGCCAATGAGGCCTCGTTCCCACCTTCAGGTTGCTGAGAAGCACGTTGTTCATCCCTTCGATGTTGTAATCTGCAAAAACCTGCAGCATTTCCACGATCCAAAAGTGAATGGTCCGCCACCGCGCCTTGCAATTGGAGGGTTGCAGCGCTAGAAGCAGGCAGTCATGCACCGTTGGGAAAGGCTGAATACCTGGAGCAGGAAAGGCACGTGCGCCTCGTACGGTTGGAATCTCCGCTCGGCCACGCATCCGCTCTCAAGCAATTGCACTACTGCAGCCACCACTCGCGGATTATACAGGAAGACTTTGACGAACAGCTTGGCTCGCGGGTGGTACCCATAGAACGGCGTGCCTTGAACGATCAGCAGCTACATGGCAAGGCGTCGCGTGAGTTTGGCGGCAGAAGGGGTCGACGGCTGCCGATTTGATCCGACCCAGGCAATTACCTTGGCGACAACCCTCCCGCGATTCGATCGAGGTGGCGCGGCACCTTCGCTTCGTTGGCCTTGCTGCTGTCTGGCGGCATTCACCGTCTCAATGTCCTTTGCAATCCGCGGAAGCAACAGCCGTAGCCGCTCGACGTCATCAAAATCCGGGTCGTCTTCAGCGCGGAAGTAAAAGTACGGGAAGATCTAGCGCCCATCAATTCGCATCGCCAAATGCAATACAACATGGTCAATTCAGGTCTCAGTCCGCGCGTAGTGCCAGTTATCCGGACACGAGTGTTGCTACGCACACCGTGAACGTGCACCAGAGTCTTCTGACCAGCTGGCGTGGCGCCGAAGATCCGAACGACGGGCACTTCTCGTGCCTTCAGATAGCACGGCGAACTGGGTAGTTGGGTCAGCGCCCCTGCGGGAAGCGGTGGGCTCATGTAGTAGTCCACTACCACCGCTTGCACGCGCAGGTCTTCCTCTTCATCGTCGACTTGGGTTGCCATATCCGAATGTTGCTGTTGGGATTGGACCCACGCGGGACGTCTGATTGACAGCTGAAGTGGATCCAGACGTTAGAAATGGATGGTAAGAGTGTTATTTACGTACGTATGGACAAATGCCTTTCAGTTTAAGAGTGTAATGGCTTTAAGTTCGGGAAAAGATTACAGTTAGCTGGCATCCGCCAAAGGACGCACAAGTTGAAGAGCGACGCCAAGCAAAGAGAGTAACCGCGCGCAGAAATGGAAGCGGCACCGGTGGCCCCAGCCTCGGCGGGAGGCTTTGCAGACGCTGGAAGTGGCGGAAGCGCGGGCTCTCGTTACGATGCGCTGCTGCGGCAGATCGTGCAGCTCAACACAGACCTGCAGAAGACGGCGGCGCTCAGCCAGACGCTGCAACGCGAGCGCGACGACGTCCAGCAGCTCAATGTCAAGGTCACCTTCTGTTTCCACACTTAATGTCTCTATCTGGTGTGTGATGATAACTCACGTGGATTTGGAGCTGTCCATGTAGTTGAAAGGCGAGGCGAAGCGCCTGCACGAACGCTGTGACAAGCTGCAGCTCGTGCTGATGCAGGAAACCGAGCACAAGGTGTGGCCTACGTGGGTTTAGCTGTATCTCTCGCTGATTTTCGAGTGATAAATCAAGTGTCTTATTGATCAGCACATGTTTCCTCCAATGTACTGACACTTTGGTATTGGATGAAACCAGATCGAAGCGGACAGGAAGCACGAGGAGCTGATCGCCAAGTGGAAGAAGCAGTTGGAGGTGAAGGCGCGTGCGTTCGAGACGTTGCAGAAGAAGTTCGCGCCACCGAGGGACTTGGAACAGCTGCGCATCAAAATCCAGGAGGAGATGGAGGGACCGTATCAGCAGCGGATCGAGAGTCTGCAGGACGAGGTGGAGCGCCACCGCCAGTTGAGCTTCGATCTCCGTCGCGAATTTGAGGTCCTCAAGGCTGAGTACGAGCAGTTCTCCATCGACCAGGTACGTCCGTTCGACCAGTTGGTTGACAATCAGACTTGAGTGACGCGGCTAAACGGTTTTGTGCTGGTTACTGTTGGGCCAGGGAAACGAGATGGAGTGTATTCACGAGACCTACGAGGTAACTCTGGCCGATTTGAGGCGGAAACTACAGCTCGCTGAAGGAAAGGCGGCGGATTCGCAGCACGTCGAAATGATTCGACGCTTGGAGCAGCAGCGGGAGGCCGCACAAATTGAGATCAAGTCACTTCGAACCGAAGTTCGGGTGAGTTTGGTTAAGTTTTCGTCTGGCTGGGGCCTTACGGTTTGAGCTGCTGATTATCCGTGAATGGATTCATTTGTGTGCTTATGAAGGACGTTCGAGAAGAGATGATGCGCTTATCGGAGCAAACTGAGAGCGAGAAAAGCGCGCGGGAGTTGCGTTTGGCCGACGAGGCGACGCGAAAAACGACGTTCGAGCTGGACCTGAAGGCTTGCAGTCGACAGCTGACCAAAGCAAAAGATGAGTGCGAAGGGTTTCGCTCGAAATGGGACCATATGCAGAGCAAATTGCTAGAGCTGACGACCGAAAGCGAACACCTGCGCGACCAGCTGAAGCAGAAAGAGGCGCTGATCTTCAACAGCCACAATTCGCTTACGACCAAGTACGTAAGCGAAGTGATTGTCTTGTTTGCTGGGTGAAACTTGACACAAAATTCTATCCCAATTAGGCTTCGAGACGAACGGGCAGTGTGGGAAAGAGACCAGGCCAGTTTGAAGGTCCGAACATCAGCTAGCTCTGCGTTTGAAGGACCCTTCTCCTGGTGGGCATCGTCCTGACGATTGTGATGGTGGCATATTGGCAGGAGCGTGTTAGTGAATTGATGCTGAAGCTTCAAGCGGCAGAGGCGGCGGCGCAGAAGAATTCCAGCTCGTCTGCCCAGCTCAAAGAGAGTGACAGTAATAGCGTCGAACGTTCGCTGATGCTCAAAGCGCGAGAGGAGGACGTGGAGAAATACCGAACACTTGTTGCAGAGGCGGACAAGAAGGTACGAACGGAACCAACTCGCAGTGGTCACCAATAATATTCATCCTGACGAAACTCGCTGTTAATGGTGGACTACGTGAAGCTTGCGGTGAAAGATGAAGTTCTCCGCCAATGCCAACACGAGGCCGAAGAAGCCGTGCACAAGCTTCAAATGGAGAAGGAGAATGTCCAGAAAATTGTACAGAGCCTCGAGGCGGAGAAGGAATTGCTGACAGGGAAGCAAGCGTCTTCGCAAGAGCTTGTACGTGTTTCTTTCCATTGTGTCACGCTATCACGCTTCTTTCTGAGATACAAGCTGAACTAATGCTGAATCGCTGTTGTTTGCTTGCTCCTAGCTCTCGCGGATGAAATCGGAGTGCGTGATGCTGCGTACCAAGTTGAAGGAGGTGGAGAATGACTATCGCACTCTTCAAGCCAAGCATCGGTATGGCCACCTCGCCAACCTTTGGCTTCAAATCTTTGAGATGTCGGACAGAAACGGATCCTGGCGCTGATGAACGTTTTCCGGTGCGGCTTTGTGTTACAGGGAGGTGGTTCAATATCAAGAAGACGTGCAACTTGAAAAGGAGCAGGTTAACGGGAAGGTAAGCCAGTCCGTCCTCGAGCTGGGCTTGAGATTTGGGAGGATTTCATTCTTTCTATAACGGTAGTCACTTATCTACCCTGCGTGTGGCTTGTGTAATTGCTAGCTCAAATATCTGGAACAAGACTTTGGCGTACTGATGGAGAAGATCGAGAAGGAGAAAGAGAGCCACGCGACGACAGCACGAGATCTTCACGTAAGTGGGAGGGTTTCATAGGTTTCTCTCATTTGTGATGACCGATGTGGCGAGATTGGCTCACGTTTTGTGTTGTTTCTCGAACTGCCAGCGGAAATGCTCGAAGCTTGAGAGCGATTTCCAGACTCAGAGGGCGGCATTGCAGCGGGAAACGCGCGTTGCGCTGTCCAAAGCGCTTCGAGAGCTCAGCAAGACGCAGAAAGTGGGTTCCATCAAGCTGACAAATCAAATTGAGGATCTGGATTTCGTCGAATGCTCATGTTGAGTATTTCGCTGCCTATTTTTGGTGGTCGCTGCTGACAGAAACGCGATGCGTACAAACGCAAATGCTTGGAGATTCACGAAGGGTACAAGCAATTGGTGGACGAGACCAATCGTCGTGAAGCCAAAGTCCTGCAGAGCAAACAGCAGCATGCAGTCGAGCTCCAGCAGTTGCTAGCTCAGCTTTCGGAGGCGGAGAGTGACAAGACAACGTTAATGCAGCGGCAGATCGAGCTCGGGTTCCCACCGCCTACGGCTGGCGTCAAGAAGGTAGAGAGAGACCTGGAGCCATCCATCGTCGACTGTAGAACGGTATAATGGCTCACTTGTGACCCTGAATTCCTCTCTCACCGCAGCCCGCTGAATTCCGACAGACCGAGTATGTAGCATTCACTCAAAACGACCCAAGCAGCTAGGGCAGACGCGGAGAACGAAGCAAGAAGCCGGCAAACAACTCGCACGAGTAAGTAAGAACGCTATCGTGTGTTTTTATAAATATTGAACCTACACACGCATCCAATGCAGCAGATTAAAAAGCGCAAGCGTCGGCGCTACACACAAAATGGAGGGGGGGGGATACAGACGGAGACCTCGCAGCTCTCGGGTCCAGCGGCAAGCGATGCGGGCGTATTGATTGCACCACTCACTCCTGGTAGAGTCGGTGAGCAGTGCAGGCGTCGCTTGCAGCTTGATCTGACTAGCCTAGATTTTGCTGGTGGGAGCCGTGGCAGGCGGCTGCCACGGCTTCTGAGCCCGTCGTTGGTTCCAGTTGAGATTCGTGATCATGGATTCGAACCAGTCCTGGTTCTCGTTCACCCGGCAGATCGAGGGCAGTGGGAAGGACGACACGCGCACGACGATGCAGTCTCCGCGGTCCAAACGCACGCGGTTCTTCCCGTCGAAGGACACGTAACAGGATGACGCGCGGCTCGTGGTCGGGAACTCGATCTTCAGCGTCGCGCTGTCGTGGAACAGCAGCGGTCGGAAGCTCAGTGTGTGGGGGCAGATAGGGGTGAACAGCATCGACGGCACCGATGGATGGGCCATGGAGCCGCCGGCGGACAGCGAATAGGCCGTGGAGCCCGTGGGCGTGGCGATGATGATGCCGTCGGCCGCAATCTTGGTGATCTCCAGTCCGTCGCAGAAGCAGTTGAGTTCCACGAGCGCCGCTGACGGGCCGCGGTCGATCACGATCTCGTTCAGTGCGTGCATGGGACCGGAGATTTCACGCTCCTTGCCATTGCGGAGGATGGAGCACACAAGTCGGGAGCGTAAGGACATGTAGAAGCCGCCGTTAATGACGTTCGTGAGGTGTTCCGCCGCGTTGTCCGAGTCGAACGGCGTGAGGAAACCGAGAGAGCCCATAGCGAAGGACACGACAGGCGGCACGCTCTTACTGAAGAGCGACGAGACCCACAACACCGTCCCGTCACCTCCCAGCGAGATCACAAAGTCGATGGCACGTTGGCAATCCTCCCAATCTTCCGGCTTGTTCCAGGTCTTGGTGTTGGGCAGTACGAGTTCGGAGTGCACGGGCGGCTCCAGATACACGTCCAGCCGCTTCTCCTTGTGCAGCCACGCGGCCAGTCGCACCAGCGTGTCAGTGATCTCCGGATCGTTGGGCTTCTTCACCAGCAACACAGACTTGGGGGCTTCGTCCCACATGAGCTGCACGTTGTTGCGGGCTCGATGTTGCGTGCGGATGCTGCGGTTCAAGGGCGTGAACACCTCGCACTGTTCGTCCGAGCATTGCAACAGTCGGAAGCACGAGCGTCCGCCTTCCACTTCCGCTTCACTGTATGCGGAGGAGGAGTCGCTGTCTGCGGCACTGGACGTGTCTTCGTTGTAAATGCCGTCGCGACCAGGTTGCGCCCACGTGTCGGCGATCAGGATCAGCTCCGAGTTCGTGCGTTTACGGCGGTGGCTCTTGACGCATTGCAGATCCACCTTGGCGACCTCCGGCGCCGGCGGATGGTGCCCCGTGAGGTCTTTGCAACGCTTCATCCAGTAGTTCTTCTCGGCGATGGCCTGATGGAGCTGCTCCTCCAGGTCGTTGATCTTGGCCTGAAGTTTCAGGGGGCTCTGCGCTTGCGTCTCGCAGAAGGCCAGCACGCGCTTCATCTGGTCGCCCATGGAGCGCAAGTCATCCTCTAGCGTGTAGCCCCCGGAGGACGACGCGTAGGACAGGCGTCGCCCCATCTCGGCGCGCTCCGTGGCCACGTCCACCAGCGCCACCGTGCCGGCCGCCACAGCCACGTCGCAGTGGTTCTCGGTGAGGCCCATAGGAGTCAAGCCTGTGTTGCTCCGATCCTCGACCACTTCGGGCACAGAGGGTAGAGTGCGGAATGAAGCGCTGCTGCTGTCGGGCAGGGGAGCGCCGCTGTCCCAGGAGAAGTCGCTCATCCTGATGGACGAGGCGTGTGACGTCGAACGACAGAGAAAGGGACGGACGGACGGACGGACGGACGGGAGGAAGAGCGTGGACTCGCTCGCTCGCGCTCTCTGGCTCGGGGCTGGTGACAGAGCACGCCGAGAGTTCAGAGTGTGTGCAGGCGGCGGAGCTGCCTTCCTTCCGCGGAGTATCTGCCTGTTGTATGGCGGGCGCTGACTTGACTGGCTGTCTTGGTTGCCAGCGCTTGGTGGCTTTGTGATGACTTTATCCTCCGCGGGGTGACGTTACACATGGCTTTTTGACTTGGACTGAGTATGCTGCGAGGTACGTAAGCTGCGAAAATAGCAAAACAATTGCACATCCCGATGGAGATTACGTCGAGTCTGCAGATTACGGGGCCCGAAGCGAGGTAAATGACGAAGCATGGTACAACCGCGTCAACACGCGTCAGCTGCTGGGCACTGTGACAAGTTGGGACTGGCGAAGTACCCGAAATCGGCGTTGGTGTGGGTCAATTTGATCAATGTTTGGCGTTTACGTTTTGAAAAATCGAAATGGGAAAAAGCTGGACGCCCAAAACATCGAAACACAAGAGTTCGTCGCACGATCCGTTGAATCTTTTCTGCCTGGAGGTCAGGCGATGGATGAGGTGGCCAGATTCGCCCTTGCAAAGCGCGAATGTCGGTGCGGGAGGAGCCCTCGCTTCTTCATTCCGCCTCAGCCCGCCTTTCGGGTACATGCTCGCGTCCTCCTCCACCCACCATAATGCTTGGACGGACGAGATCATGGTGGGAATGCTCTGAAACTAGTTGCAGAAAAATCCGTGTGAAAGTGGCACCGCCATTCTTTCGCTTGTTGGGAGCATTGAGACCACACGACACCACACCGCTCCTGTACGACGGCGTCGGACTGGTTTCCGACCGTCTCGACGGTCTCAAAAGATAGGCAGGCTGGGTTGGTGCTCCGGCATAATCCGCATTTTCCTGAAGAGAGTGCTGATGACAAACATGCCGAAAGCGATACATCAAGTAAATTGAAAAGCGAGAGAGGCAGCGGGTGATCATCCCGTGTAGCCGGATCTGGGCTGTTGCGTTGAGACGCGAGGCTGCGAAAGCTGTGTGAAACCTTCAACAGCAACAGCCTGGTATTCCGGACACGGACGCGAAAACAGCGCCAAGCTGCGCCACGCTTTCAATTGTGGCGTTTCGGCAGAAATTGAAGCTTTCGACCAATCCGAGGCCGTCGCCCTGTGGCAGGCACATTGAGGCCAAGCATTTGTTCCAGTGCGACGCACGTGTACCTGCGACCAAATGAGTCCCCAATACGAAAAGAAATGCGCGTTTAATCGCGCAGGCAGCCTAGTCGACGCGCCACAGTCGTCAGGCTGGCCATCATCGGAATGGCCATCATCGCTTCGCCGCGCGCTCCTCACCGGACGAGATGTCTGGCAGATCGG
>MBAC02000119.1:0-11882 GCA_001712635.2 Nothophytophthora sp. Chile5
CAGACGGACAGACGGACAGACGGACGGACGGACGGACGGAGGGAGGGAGGGTAACCTTGTCGCTGGAGTTGGCTCGCTTGGGGAAGGAAGCGCTGGATATGCCTTGCTCTTTTTGGCGCGGAGGTACGATTGGGGCTTGTATTGAAGAGGAACCGATGGGAATGGTTACGGTCTTGTATTGAGATGAGAGGCGGTGGTGCGATCGAACAGTGAGGCCTTGGAATAGTGGCCCTTGTCTGTCAGTAAAACGGGGGGGTTCTGGTGGTGCATTTCGAGAGCAAGAAGGACGCCGATGGGAATGGCGCGGATGGGGATTGCCATTTGTTGATGGCGGAGCCGCCGTCTGCTGTTGGAGAAGTAAACAACAAACATTCCGAGTGATGTTGCCGTTGCCCGCACAATGTGAAGCTGGTGAGGGGGAGTTAACGTCTCTCTTTCTGGCTCCACGAGTCAGCACTGCCACCGAAGCGAGCGCAAGTGCCACACGCCGACACGTGCTCGCAACGCCTCGAATTTGACGGCAAGTGGCGTATTTCCGCCTATTTCACTGACCTTTTTACCAAAATTAGTCCCCCCGCCGGCTCCACGCGTTCGTCCGATTGCTAGCTGCTCCGTCTCAAAGCAAGGTGGCACCACTCACGTTTATCAAAACACGGTGTACTATTCCCGAGCTGTCTTTGTGCGTCAAACCAAAGATCACCAGCGAAGACGGAAGGAGCTGCTCAGTCCTGAATCTGCGGGCGCGCCAGCACTTCCTCTCTCTCTCTGCCTCTCTGCCTCTCTCCTGCTTCGCCATGGCCGCCGTCCGCCGCGCCGCCAAGAAGGCGCCCACCGCCATCGCCATGTTCAACATGGGCGGGCCGTCCACGCTGCCGGAGGTGCAGAGCTTCCTCACCAACCTCTTCACGGACCCGGAGCTCATCCCCATGGGCCCCGTGCAGGACTACGTGGGCCCGTGGGTGGCCAAGCGCCGCACGCCCAACATCGTGGAGCAGTACGCGCAGATCGGCGGCGGCTCCCCCATCCTCAAGTGGACCAACATCCAGGGCGAGCACATGTGCAAGATCCTGGACGAGACGCGACCCGAGGTGCGAGCAGCTACGCGCGTTTGTGGCCTTGGCGGCGTTTTGCTAATGCGTGTTTGCCACTATGTAGAGCGCGCCACACAAACACTACGTGTTCTTCCGGTACGCGGACCCGCAGACGGAGGTCTCGCTCAAGCAGATGCAGGAGGACGGCGTCACCCGCGCCGTGGCCTTCTCGCAGGTACGAACACTATCCATCCGCCTCTTATCTTGCCTGTTTGCCTTGATTTGACGAGGCTTTGCTTGCGTTTGGCGGGTGGCAGTACCCGCAATGGTCGTGCACGACGTCTGGCTCGAGTATGAACCACTTGTGGCGCGAATTGGCGCGTCTGGACATGGAGCAGAGCTTCAAGTGGTCGCTGATCGATCGGTGGAACACGCATCCGGGCTACATCTCAGCCGTGGCGAACCGTGTACGCCAAGGCCTGGAGCAGTTCGCACCTGAAGACCGAGAGAAGGTCATCATCATGTTCTCGGCGCATTCCGTTCCCATGTCGGTGGTGTACAAGGGCGACCCGTACGTCAAGGAGATCGCAGCCACTGCGGAGCGCGTGATGACGGAGCTGGGCGGCAAGAACTCGCACATCCTCAGCTGGCAGTCGAAGGTGGGGTACATGCCGTGGATGGGGCCCAGCACCAGCGCCACCATCAAGGGGTACGGTCGGCAAGGCCACAAGCACGTGCTGGCTGTGCCCATTGCCTTCACGTCGGACCACATCGAGACGCTGTACGAGATCGACATTGAGTACGCGGAGGAGGCACTCGAAGCTGGCATTACGGTGGGTTCGAGACGGAGGGAAGCGTGCTAATTGAGAGAGACTAACGATGTTGGTGGCTTGCGATTGAGCAGAACTTCAAGCGCTGTCCGTCGCTGAACGACGAGCCGCTGCTGTTCCAGGCGCAGGCGGACATTGTGAAGCGCCACTTGGACACGGAGGAGCTGCACTCGCCGTCGTACCCGCTCAACTGCCCGGGCTGCACCAACCCCATGTGCCGCAGCATCGTGAACCCCATCAAGCCGTACCAGAAGCTGCTGTAAGTAAGTTGCACAATGTAAAGTGTAGCCATGTGAAGCGACGATGGCGTATTGCCCGAGACTGGAATGGCAACTTGCAAGTGATTCCTGCATGTATAGTGCTTGTATACCGAAAACAGATTTCGCGAAATAGGTCTGGATGCAGACTTCAAATGAATTGGTGTATAACAATCGCGGGCAATAATCGAACTCGCACTTAACGGCCAGCTACAGAGCCAGCGGGTTTGACACGCGAAGCAAGCCATGCTGTCCTCGCGCGAACGGTTGCAGGAGCGGCAGGGCCAGCACGCCGCGCCGCGCCACGAGTATCTGCAGCAGCTGGTGGACGAGTTCCAGCGCTCGCCCGACGTGCTGCGCAAGGAGGAGCTGGTGGCGAACCTGGCCAACTTCGCCTACGACCCCATCAACTACGCCTCGCTCGGTCGTCTGCGGATCATGGATCTGTTCCTGGATATCCTCGACGCTGACCAGGAGGAAGATGGCAGTGATGTCAGTCAAAAGAGCGCAGGAATACACAGCGAAGGACCGCGAAGTGAAGGAGCGACGACGACGGCGAGAACTCAAGGGAGAAGGCGTCATCTGGTCGAGTTTGCACTGGGCGGAATCTGCAATTGCATTCCAGATCCAGCGCTGCAGCAGCAGTTCATCGACGGCGACGGTGTGGAGATCGTGGCGCCGTACATCACGCGCGTGCAGCTCGTTGCTGAGCTTGCACTGTCGACATCCGAACTGAACGTCACACTGTCGGCGCTGACCATCGCGTACTTCCTACTGGACTCCAGTGCCTTCGCTGACATCACTTCCGAGCGGTTCATGGAGAAGATGCGCTCCCTGGAGCGCCACACACTCGTGCAGATCGCCAACATCTCCGCCGCCTTCCTCTCACGCTACCAGGAGCTGCTCGCCTCGACATGATGGATGTGATGGCTGCGAACTTAATGGAGGCTGCCTTAGTATGAACGCGTACTTATTGTTTCTTTATGCGCGTAACCCGTTCAAACGCAAAGTGTACCCCCAACACCAAGAGCTCCACGGGTCGTGATGCTGCTGGATCTGAATGACGACGAGCTGCAGACGCTGATGGAGCTGCTCAAGTACTTCCTGCTGGGCATGAACGTGCTGCTCTTCCTCACGGCGGCGCTGGTCTTCTTCTCCTCCTCGCCTTCCGCCTCCTCCCTCGACGCGGCGTCCTCTACTCCCGTCCGCTCGAAGCGCGCGCTGCTGGTTACGGCGCATCCGGACGACGAGAGCATGTTCTTCCTGCCGCTGCTGCACTCGCTCCAGCCGCAGCAGCCAGACGCCAATGCCGCCACGTGGGAAACTCATTTGCTGTGCTTATCACGCGGCAACTTCGATGGATTAGGCGCCATCCGAGAGAAAGAGCTGCTCAATTGCGTCGAGTTCCTCGGCTTATCGTCGACCAATGTGCAAGTACTGGAGGACCCAAAGCTACAGGACGGGATGCAGACGCAATGGGACGTGGCACATGTCGCATCTGTGGTCTTGGCCTACATGGACAAGCACGCGATTGATGCGGTACGTCTCCAGGTCTAACGGCCAATGCCGGCAAACCGGAACTACTTACTAACCTCACGTTCTGTGCCCGCCAGGTCTTCACTTTCGACGACTATGGCGTATCGGGACACGCGAACCACATCGCCACTCACTTTGGCGTGAAACGCGCACTCAAGCAGCAGCAGGAGCGGTGCAATGTCGCCCCGGATGCCGGTACAAAGGCGGCGAGTCCTGTCCGTGGGTGGGCGCTGGAGAGCACGGGTCTGCTACGTAAGTACGTGGGCGTCTTAGACACAGCGTTGTCCTTCTGGCAGTCCGGCGGCCGGAATGAGGGCCAGAGTGACCGCCAATTCGTGTTCCTGGGTCGACCGCTGTGGAACTACCGCGCCATGGCGCTGCATCGCAGTCAGTTCGTCTGGTACCGTCGCCTCTTCGTGGTCTTCTCACGCTACACCTTCATCAACACCTTCCGACCGCTGCTGCCTTCTGTCAGTGCCAACGCTGAGCTCTCAATGGACCAAAAGAAGGAGCAGTAAGCGAACGAAGGGGCCATCTGCTCAGTATACCATGTTGTTACGTCGTTGTTACGTCTTGGCTTGGGATAAAAGACCGCCGATCCTTCAGAAACCGCGTCGGATGTCGATAGTTGTCTTCCGCTTGCGTCGGTCTGCATGAGAAGACAGCACAACACACATGTCAGCCTCAGCAATAGGAGGAGTCAACCCGATGCCCCGTATATCAAAGAGAAGCAGGCTCTTCGTACTCAGAGCTGCGACGACTCGCCGTCGGGCGTCCGGAGGATCTCGCAGCAGCTCGTCCAGGCTCGTAGCAGCAGCACTGGCGTCTTCACCATCGTGCTGTTCGTCTTCTTGCTCTTGGCCAGACACCAGAGCTTCTGGTTGCTTGCGGAGGGAGCACCAGCCACTGCGTAACCGGCCGAGAGTTACACGTACGTGTGTGCCACATACGAGCACGAGACGCACATCTTCGAGCGAGAAGGACGCCACGTAGCCATAGAACTCCTCGTCCGTCAACCGCGACGTCAGCACCACGGCGTCACCCACACGGAATCGTTGCGTTGTCAACTTTGTAGCTGCTTCCTCACTGTTACAGCCGTTTCCCGTCACTTCTGGAACCGATGTGGCAGCGGGAATACGACACACGAGTTGCTGTCCGTCGCGACTCATCGACACGTCCACTAGTGGCGGTAAACCTTCTTCAGCAGCCATTTCAACTGCTTCGTCGTGCTCCCGACTCTCTTGCACGTGCCCACACTCCGTCATAACCTCCTGTACGATCCGTTGGGGTGTAGGGAGCACTCCATGTGCCAAGTGGCGGAAGTTGAAGGTCTTCTGCGCTCGACGCTGAGCTCTTCGCAGCTGCTTCTCCAGCGTCTTCGGCTCAAGGCACCCGCCTATTCCAGGCACAGCAATATCCACTTCACGAGCCTTCCGTGACGCTGCTGCTGGCTTAATGCCCGGCGAGTCCAGCGCCTTCAGCCGCTTCTCGAGACGGAGTCGCTGGCGTTTCGCGCTGTCTAATAAACGGCGTTTGAGCTGGCGGCGGTCGGCTCGGAACACGTCCTCGGCCTGCTGCAGGTCGAAGTCTAAGAGACTCAGCGCGTCTCGCTTGGAGAACTGCAGCTGAGCCAGCGCCGCCTCCAGCTCGCGCTCGCGGTCGGTCTCGAACGGGCGGCAGCGACGCACGAACTCCTCCAGCGAGCCGCGCCGCAGCTGCTCCTGCTGCTGCGCCACACGGTCGATGCTCTCCTGGTAGATCTGCCGCTCCAGCTCCAGCAGCTCGCGCACGTTGAACTCGCGTCGCCCGGGAGCAGAAGCGGCAGAGACATCAGCATCGGCGGCGCTCGGCATCGCGTTTGAGAAGGCGAAGTGGAACATTTGCTACAAGATTGGTGCAGTTTACATGTACCTGTTCGGAACAATCTGTACCGGTATGAAACTGGGATGCCGGTATCAATACGGTTCGTAAGATGACGTATCACAGGTTTCGCTGGTTGGCAACCTTGTCGACCCCTCTCATTTGATACGCAGCCAATCTTCAACGTGCAACGACATCGACGTATGGATGCCAACACGCACATGCACGCCCGTGTCCACCCCAAGCATTCGACGAGTGAAGGTAACTCGTGGTCATCATCACTAAGATACGTCGGCAGCAAAGACGCCGTGTTGGTTCGACATGGGGAGCGTGGTGTCACATGGAACCGCAGACTGTGACATCGCACGTTCGCTTCAGTTTCTGACGTGATGCGCAGCCAAGTGGTCAAGATCGAGAAGAGGTCCGAACCCGCAGAATCCGGAAGGGAATCGACTTGCTGCCCCCGCTTCCTCATTCTGCGATTTGCGTTCTATTGCACAGCCACCTCCACACCAAGCCAAGCAGCTTCTTTGTCCCCCACATCATCATCAACCATGCTGCGTCGAGTCGCCCTCCGTGCTGCCCAGCAACGTAAGTTGATGGTTCTCAATGTCGCCACCTCACGAGAAATCTCGTCTCACCTCGCTTTACGCGTTCTCACTTACAGTCAAAGCGACGTCAGCGGTCGCACCACGTTCATTCGCGACGGAGACATCGTCCGCCGTGAAGTCTAGCGCCTCATCGCCCGCCAAGAAGCCGCGCTCGAAGACCCTTCTCTGGATGGGCGTCGCTGGTCTTACAGCCGCTGCTGGCGGCGTCGCCCTCACCACTGAACCACCAGCAAAGCCGGTCGATCTAGCGCCCATCAAAGAGGACATCGTTGCCGTCTTCGACGAAGACAACTACATGGGTCCTACGATGGTGCGTCTGGCGTGGCATTCCTCGGGTAGTTTCAGCAAGACTGACGGCTCGGGCGGCTCCAACGGCGGCACCATCCGCTTCAAGCCGCAACTCGGTCACGGCAACAATGCCGGACTCTACAAGGCCGTGGATGCTCTCGAGAAGGTCAAGCAGAAGCACCCGGAGATCACGTACGCCGACCTGTACGTCCTTGCCGGCGTGACGATGATCGAGGAGATGGGAGGGCCGGAGATCCCGTTCCGTCTGGGCCGTCGAGATGCCGAGAGCAGCGCCGAGTGCGTGCCGGAAGACCGACTACCTAACGCTGACATGGGCAGCAAGACCAAGACGACGCAGCACATTCGCGATGTTTTCACTCGTTTGGGCTTCACGGACCGCGATATGGTGGCTCTTATCGGAGCGCACGCTATTGGGCGATGCCACACGGACGCCTCGGGCTACAGCGGGCCGTGGACCAACTCGGAATGGACGTTCGCCAACGAGTTCTTCGTGAAACTGCTGGGGGAAAAGTGGACGCTGAAGAAATGGGACGGCCCCGAGCAGTACGAGGACGAGTCGGGCGAGCTCATGATGCTGCCGGCAGACATGGCACTGCTCCGCAACCCGGAGCTCAAGAAGTACGTGGAGATGTACGCGGCCGATGAGGAGCTCTGGTACGAGGACTTTTCCAAGGCGTTCGTGAAACTCACGGAGAATGGCGTCACGTTCCCGGAGCCGCAGCCGGCCTGGCGCAGCTTCCTCGCTTCGATCATGCCGGCGAAGTAGACGAGGAGGCTTCACTTATCAATTCACTCTATTGCTATGTCACTATTCTGGCGTCACTATTCTTCCCTGCTGGCGAACGTATCCTATTTTCTGTCTTTGTATTAGTGGGATCTGGCATTTGACATGAATGTATTATCCTGTTTGCATCGAATTTCACAGTGCATCAAATATAGCTGTCACGTTGCAGCTGTTGGGGCTTTCACTTTCCCAATGCAATATCCAATATCAACGGGCTTGACCGAAGTTTACGTTGGCCAATCTGATTCCGGTAAACTACCAGCCACCTTGCAGCCAGTTTTGCCGTTCAGCAGCGTCTTTTCCCCCAATCCATTTTCCCAAAGGAGCGACCGTAGTTTACACAGTCGCGAGCGTGAGAATGCGTCTCCACGCGATGTTGTGGCTTGTCCCCGCGGCGCTAGCGCTCCTCAGCCGCGACGTGAGCGCGTCGGCCGTGACGGCGGGCGCGCCCGAGCACCTGCTGACCACGGGCGGCGAGTGCGTACGGCTGTTCCACTCGACGGGCGACGTCGGCTGCCGCAGTCTCACGGACTCGGACATGGCGTCTCTGTATCCGATCTCGAGCTCCGACGAGCTTGCGAGCTTCGTGGCGGGCAAGGCAGACCAGCAGGACGCCGACAGCAAGTACGTGCTGGTGATGGCGGAGCCGCTGCTGTCGTACGCCGCCATTTCCGCCGGTTTGGACCGCATTGGCGGGCTGTTCTTGTTCCCAGAAGCCGACAAGAAGAACGTGTCGTTCGACTCGGTCACGCCGCAAGGCGACGGCACGGTGGATGGCGCGCTGAACCCGTTCACGTCCGCGAAGACGGAGTGGAACCCGACGGGCAACGGCTTGTTGGCCAAGTCGCTGCCGTTCCCCGTGGTGATGCTGGAGAACGCCACCACGGGCGAGGAGTTCACGAAGCGCGCGCAGATGAACGTGAAGGCAGGCGTCGGCGCCACGTACAAGGCCTTCATGAACTACTACTTCGGCCCCACGGAGATGAACTCGCTGGACTGTCTGGCGTTCACCAACATCTACGGCAGCCGCAGTCCCAAGTGCGACCCCATCGGCGGCCAGAGCTCGTGGGCCATGCGCGGCAATCTGGACGCCGAGGAGATTGTGCTGGCCATGGCGGGGATGGATGCCACGGCGCTGTCTCATGTGCTGGCGTCGGGCGCCAACACGGGCGCGTCAGGTCTCGTGGCGCTGCTGGCGGCGGCGCATGCGCTCAAGGGACTGCCGGACTCGGCGTTCGATAAGAAAGTGGTCTTCGCCGCCTTCCAAGCCGAGAAGTACGGCTTCGTAGGCTCGCGGAAGTTCCTGTCCGACCTGCAGACGTTCACGAAGGACCCGGAGGGAGCGTGCGCATACCCTGTGAGCGGCTCGTCGTCTCCTTTGGGCGAGAGCTTCTGCACGAACCCGATGCTGAGCAACCTCGAATTCGCCAACCTGCCGCTCGCCAACATCTCGTACGCCATCGCTGTGGATCAGGTGGGGATTCTGCCGACGTCAGGCAACTTTACGGTGCACATGAACCCTCACGCGTCCAGCAACGAGTCCGCCAGCCTTCTGGACGCCATTCTGAGCGCGCCATCGGCTGATTCCGTCTTCTCCGCGGGCAACACGGAGTCGCTTCCGCCCACGCCGCTGCTTTCCTTCGTGAATGACGCGGAGTACGGCCAGCGCGACCTCGTGGGCGCTGTGATCGCCGGCTATGATGGCAACTACTCCGCCGACGGCATGTACAACAGCCGCCACGACGAGGTGACGAACCTGGACATCAGCGCTGTCGTTCAAGCCGCGCAGGTCTTGGCGGAGAGCGTGTTCACGCTGGCGTCGAGCAACGCCACGACCGCTCAGCTGGGCAAGATCCAGGTGGACGAGTGGCTGGTTGAGAGCATGCTGACGTGTGTGAGCTCGGACTGGAGCTGCGATCTCATGGCCAACTACTCGCAGTTCATGGTCACGACGTTGATCGAGGATCTGGGCTTGACGGACTCGGCCTGGCCGGCGTACGCCGAGCCAGCTACGCTGTATGCTGGTCCACTGGACGACGACCGTTCCATGCTCGTGATGAAGTCGAGCGACTCGACGTACTACTCGCTGTTCAACGACTCGTGGTCGGATGACGACTACAGCGCGCGGCTGTTCCCGAACGCCTACGAGTTCTTCACGCGTGCCTTCTTGGCGTCTGCCATGGTGCCGAACGCCACGGCCGATGCCGCTACTACGTGTACGCAGAGCCAGTCGTGTGGCGATGGCGGGAAAGGCATGGAGTGCGTGTACCCGGGCGTCTGCGTCGAGAAGAACGCGTTCCACCACGAGGCCAGCTCTCCGGGACTCAAGCGCACCACCACGGCGCTGCTCTACGACATCGTGAACTCGTCGCTGCCGCTCTGGACGGAGCCGGAATGGGACTCGGACATCGGCAGCTATTCGTTCCCGGACCCTGGCGTCTGGATCGGCTGGATCACGCTCTTCATCGGTGTGGGCGTCACGGCCGCAGCTGTCGGAGTGTCCTTCATGCTGCTCCGCAGTGTGCAGAAGATGAAGCTCATGTAGGCACAAGAGACAGCGCGCGTACTTACTTGGTGGACGCTGGGAGCGACGAAGACGATGAGGTGCTCGTCGACGCAGACGTCCTTGGCGTGGATTCGCGTCTTGGTTGATGGCTTCACCGGATATCGCAAATACATCATGAAAACACACAAATATAAAGCGAAAAAAGTCTACGTAGAGTATGCATTGTTGCTATGATTGACAATCCGGTGTTCTTAGAGCTGCCAGCACTTTCACCAGCTTGTGCAGTTGGGCTGGACCTTCCTCGCTTGAAGCTGTGGCAGTCGCCGTCGATGGAGCTCCATTCAGACATCCGCTGCTCGACGTTTATTCCCACTCGCACTTCATCCTTGGAGTGGTTGGCAGCGTTCTGCCGGCCGTACCTCGGGACAGATTGGCTGTCTCGAGGTTTCTCGAATAAGAACCGGGATCTCCGACTTCTTCGCTTGCTTTGTTTCTATCGTTCAGTTTCTGCCGAGACGGTGGGTGCCTGACCTTCTTGGCTAGTTCGATGGCTCTGCGAAGGCTCCTTCGTCGACTCCACCACCATCACCCATGTCTCTGATATCACCCTCCCCGTCCATTATCCCTTCATCGTCGTCGGCCGTGCCTCGTCCAATCGGAATGATGTCGGCCGTGCCGTAGCAGGCGCAGTCGCCTTCGCAGGCGAAGCAAGCCACAAAAATAATGCTCAGGAAGACCAGGAACAGCACCATGTCCGTGTAGAAGAACACCATCCCTTGCATGTACTCGTCCGGTGAGAGGCGCTCGTTCATACAGGACGCGTCGTACGCGAACCACATCATGAGCAACAGCATCACTGCGAGCGACGCGCTGTACTGCAACGGCGAGACTGCATCTTCCATGTAGAAAAAGTAGATAAACAGCGAGCCCACAAACCCCAGGAAGAACGCGATGAGCAGCACGACCGGGTAGCTGATGAGCGTGGGCGGGATGTTCTCATCAAAGGAGCGTCTCGTGATTATTGTGCTCAGCATCGTCGTGACCCCCATCACGAATAACAGGAAGCTGAAGATGAAGATGCTGGCCTTGGTCTCGAATAGGCAGTCGACCGCTGCGAAGAACACACTCTGCGTCACAGAATAGATCGCGAGCACCACGAAGTTGAGCGGGAAGCGGTACTTGACCAAGTACAGCCACAGAAGTGCCAGCACCATGACCAAGAACGTGATGAAGACGTAGTGCCAGTTGTAGAAGGCGCTTTGGAACGCCTTTGCAATCGGCGTCACGTAGGATAGGAACGTGATCATCAAGACGACCGCGAACAGCTGGACCGTGAAGATGGCGAACAGTTTGCGACGGAAGCCCTGCTGGATCACCACGGGCATGTGGATGATCGCGAACGGGTCGTCCATCGGATTGGAGCCCGTTTGGAACACCGAGAGCGAAATAATGGTGCGGGACTCCATGAAATTGGCGTCAAACCGGTTCTTCACCACCTCGAAGAACTTCATGTCGTTCTCCGTAGCTTTGCCTGAAGCTTTCTTGTCTTCTAGATGCTTGATGAGGATCGAGCCGCGACGGTAGTGCGCTTTATGCTTTGTCGGGTCAATTTCCTCGTCATCCGAGTAGAACAGTCTGGTCATGCGCTTCAATATGGAGCGCATCGAGCCTTGCTGTGAGTGTTCAGTTCGTTCTGGTGCACTCACGATTTCCGTGGGGGGGACATTCCTTGCGCCACCACCAGTTTGGTCCTTGCCATATCCCGTCACAGGGTCAGCCCACGTGTTCTCTCGACGGGAATCTCGGGCGTTGCTGTCTGGGGTGCGCGTTCGATCTGTCACTTCAACCGTGCGGTGCAACATCTCTTCGGGCACCACCGCGTTGTCCGACGCCATGTCCATCATCGTGCCTTCGGATCTTGCTTGTCGTTGGAGGCTCGTGGGCCGACGTGTTCTGCGCCTTGTTTGGCAGTCGCCTGACAAGTTCCCAAGTCCACTCACTGCTGCGCAAATAGCAAATGACGGCCGTTTCTCTCCCTCCAGCTCCATCAGAACGGGTCATCACTTGCGGCCGGGGCGTATTTTTAGTGCTAGCCGCAGGAGATTGGCGTCTTGAGCTCAATCACTCGCTGTCTTATCGCCTGCGTCCTTGACTGGGG